>LNAC01000248.1:2164996-2196480 GCA_002007465.1 Ailurus styani
CTGTCCCCTAGGGGCCTGTCCTGGAGGCGCATGCGGAGCTCTGCGGTCACCGACCTGTCACATAACCTGGCTCGAGAGCAGAATCGCAAGAAGGGTGGCTGGCGGGGAGTCAAGCTCGGAAACCCACGTGAAGCTGGCCTTCTGGGGCAGGGTCCCCTGGAACTTGGCAACGCCAGGTCGAGTCACTGTGGGCCACCAAGGGACGCACAAGCAAGTGTTCAGAACGGTGGCAGCTGGTGCCGTCCATGAACAAGCACGCACCACGAGAGGCTTCGGGGGCTACCCCGGGCACCCGCTCTGTGTGAAGGCGGCCATGGGCTTGGTTGCCTCTGTTTGGCCTCAGAGCTCAGAGCTCAGGAGATTAACTCTTCTTTGCAAGAAAAAAAAAAGTCTTGGGCAACTTCATTGATTCGGTCAGCCCAGATTCACGGGCATTTTGCTCTGTGCCCGGCCGCCCGCTGGGGGCTGGCATCCCACGGGAAGCTGCACAGAGCAGGCCCGACCCCCAGCACGTTACAATCTGGGGACGGGCACCGAGCGCCAAGGCGGGCTGGAGGAGAGCACGGGGGTCCGACGCTCAGAAACATAGTTGAGAAAGCGCGGGCCCCGCGGACAGGACCGTGGGGGGCCACAGGGAATCCGGGGTACTAAAAACCCAGTGGCCCCTCTCTCCAGGGCTTAAACTTCTAAAGACTCTCTCATCAACTTTATTTTCTTCCTGTCCCACTTGCCTGGGAGCAGCCGGGGACAGAAGTCGTACCACACGAAGCATGAAATATGCACAACTTCATTTACCTCCAACTAAAGGTGGGCAGGTATTAATGTCCCCACCGCAGAGCTGAAGAAACAGAGGCTCAGAGAGCCGAAGCGACTTGCCCAGGGTCACACAGACAGGAAGAGGTGGAGGGACTGAACCAAGGCTCTTTGGCTCCAGAGTCCACACTAGCGACCCAGACGCCTTTCCTCTGCTGCTGACAGCACGTTTCTAAACGGGGGCTCGGCGCACAGTAGGGGATCAGCAGTGTCTGCTAAATTGAATCTGATCATGTTATTTAAAGCTACCGCCATCACACTCGGCTTTTCAAGCTCCAGGCTGGGAACAAGGTCATTCTATAAAAATGGAAAGCAGAAATTTACCCTGAGGAATTTCTAGGGAGTCAGAGGCAGGGAACCAGAAAGGAAATCTATTCAAATGACCACAGCGGAAGACGTGGCCTCGCCACACGATGACTTAAATGAGATGCACTGAAGAATTAGGTAACAGCTCAGACATCGGGTTTCAGCCTCGGCCAGCACGTTGCTCTTTGTAAGATTTCTGAGTTCATGATATCGAAGTGTAGGTTCTGATATAACTGCTTGGGTCACGGAGGCAAATGGAGACATATTCCATTCGCTTTCTAACATGTGCGCTCCCCACAGAGAACAGTTTTGGAAGACCGTCCAAATGAGACGGCCGATAGTAACACGGAGGAATAATGACAGGCCTCCTGCGTACTCACTGGGTGGCAGCCCGCGCCAGGTGACCTACCTGAGCTATCTCACTGAATCCTCACAAGACCCTCTGGGGGCAGGCCAACCCCTGGGTCCTATGTTATAGAGAGGACGACTGAGTGAAGCCAGGCTCAGAACATGGCATGAGACTGAGTACCCTCAGTCCTCAATCACATGTGCAACACGTTGCTACAAAGAACACTGAAGACGATGGGCAGGGGAAAAAAAAAAAGAACTGCTTGCCAATATCCTGACATCTCAGACAGGAAGGCAAGAAGTCTGGGACCATCTGGGCCCATGTCGGGTACAAGCTAAGCTGCCTCCTTCCCACTTTAATGGCATTCCCCGGGGCAAAACTCCCACATGTGGCCATGCGGATGCACTCTTCAAACTCGGCATCCTCTGCCTCCAATCATATTTGGCTCGGCTGGAATCAAAAAGGCATTTGGGGATAAGTGATCTTTATCCGTACCAAATGTTTGTTGGGGACACTCCAGGAAATGGTCCCACATGGAGCCAACAGACACGATGTCCCCCACAACTGCTTGGCATGCACCCGGGTCCACATGCAAACACTAGGAATTACATTTTTTCTTAAGATTTTACTTATTTGAGGGGCAACTGGGTGGCTCAGTGGGTTAAAGCCTCTTCCTGCAGCTCAGGTCATGATCTCAGGGTTCTGGGATCGAGCCCTGCATCGGGCTCCCTGCTCAGCAGGAAGCCTGCTTCCTCCTCTCTCTCTGCCTGCCTCTCTGCCTACTTGTGATCTCTCTCTCTCTCTCTGTTAAATAAATACAATCTAAAAAAAAAAAAGATTTTACTTATTTGAGAGAGAGAGAGAGAGCACAAGCAGGGGGGAGGAGCAGACAGAAAGGGGAAGGGTCCCCTGCCCAGCAGAGAGCCCGATGTGAGGCTTGATCCCAGGACCTGAGCTTAACCGACTGAGCCACCCAGGTGCCCTGGAATTATATCTTTTCTCAGAGCATCACGTGGGTCAAAATCGCCAGGTCCAACAAGACTGACAACCTACTTTTCATGGAGCAATTACTTAGATAAAAAGAGGAAAAGGAAAGAGGAATTAGACTCCCTCCTTCAAAGTATCCCTCTCCAAGCACCACTTATAGAAAACTATCCTTGGGGGGTGGGGGTGGGGGCTTTCAGAGAGTGCAGGAACATAAATCTGGACAGTTTCTAAAATACAATGAAATTCACTCTCCTGGACTCCAGCATCATTTCCCTGGTGCCAAATCCCACTTCGGGAGTACTTGCGGCAAGGAGGCTAAGTACCGGTTGTGCTTGGGGTGGCCAGCCATTTTGGACGGGACCATTTACCCTCCTGTGCAATCCTTCTCCATTCAGGGTGGGCTGGATTCAGTGAGTCACGTTTAATGGACAGAATGTGGCAGGAGTGGCGATATTTCATGTCCAGCTCCCATCTGAGGTGGTCCCTTCCCCCAGGAGCTCACTTCCTCGGATCTTTGGCTCTGGGGGAATCCGCCTGCCCTGTTGTGAGAGGCCCTATGGTGGGGAACTATAAGGGGCTTCCAGCTAACTGCCAACAAGGAACTGAGGCCCTCAGTCCAACGGCCTGTGAGAAACTGAGGCCAGATAACAACCATGAAAGTGGGCTTGGAAGTGGATCTCGCCTCCGTGGAGCCTTTAGATGAAACTACCGCTCCGGCCATCGGTCAGATGCAGAATGGACTGATTACTTTATCTTTTCTGATTAAAGGAACACATGTTCATGGAGGAAAATGCAGAAAATAAAGTTCAAGAGGGACCCTGAGCCAGAACACTCAGCTAAGCTCTTCCTAGAGAATTAACCCACAGAAACTGTGAGATACACGTCTATTATTCTATGCCACCAAGGTTTGGTGCCATTTGTTATGCAGCAATAGGTAATTAATGCAGTCCCACACTCAATCGACTTGAATACCATTAAAAATACGCATCCCATGTTGTGGGAAACATGGGTCTAAAACTATAGATAGTTTCTTTTAGTTCATTAAGAGCAAGGGAAGTGAGGGGCGCCTGGGTGGCGCCTGGGTGGCTCTGTCGGTTGGGTGTCTGCCTTTGGTTCAGGTCATGATCCCAGGGATCCTGGGATAGAGTTCTGCATCAGCCTCCCTGCTCAGCAGGGAGTCTGATTCTCCCTCTTCCTCTCCCCCTCCCCTATGCTCATGCTCTCTCTCTCTCTCTCTCAAATAAATAAAATCTTTTTTAAAAAAGACCAAGATACGTGAGAAGACATTTGGAGATTCCAGAGCCAAAGCTACGTCAACCACCTGAAGGCATTAGATGAATTTGAGCTTACTCTGTGAAGACACAAATGAACAGACACTGCTCCTAGCCCAGTTATTATAAAGGGACAAAGAACAAAAACTTTCCTGAGGACAACTGTCAAAATGGAAACACAACCTGCCATCAAATGTCTATTTTGTCACCTTGTGGACACATGCTCCCTCACACAAGCAAGCAGTAAGTTGTAAATATCAGAATGCCATCTCAGTGAGGACCCACACCTGTATCTAGGTGTGGCTGGCAGAGCTGTATTCTGTCCGTTATTTGTATGCATTCTTTGATTTGAGTTACATGGAAGAGTAGCAAGTGACAACCCACAGAGATACTGGACCTGCGTTCTAGTCCCCCCTGTGCCCCTTGATAGCTGTGTGACCACGGGGAAACAGAGACAGAATCTTATTTCCTCAACTGCAGACTCTGGATGATAAAGGTGGACCTTATCATGTCAGTGTGAGGGCTCCAGGCATTTACATGTGGAAGTGCTTGGCACGGTCTATTGCCCATGGCTGGCCAAGAAAACACATGCTTCCTTGTGTAACCTCCTCCTCGGCTCTCTGCTATGATCTGTGATGGCCCACACTGGACATCCCCAGTGGGTGTGGGCCCCACATCTTAGGGTCAAAGGTGTCGGCGTCATGTAGGAATTTAAAGCAGAGGCTGCTGATGGAGAAAAGCCAAGTTCCCACACTTACTAATGGTGTGACTGTGAGCACTTTGCCCTCATCTGGAAAACTGAGTAACACCATGCATGCCTCTGTTCCGATGACCCAGAATAGTGCCAGGCACAAAGTAAGCATTAAATAAATGTTAGATATTTTGTTAAATATCTTAGGTTAGTCTGTCATTATTTAACTCACCATCAGTTACATAAAGGTCTATGCAACAAACTCCACTCACGGAAATGTTTTGTTTGGTTCACACAGGGTATTATAAAAAAAAAAAAAGGAATAAATTCGAATTAGTTGCTGAGATATATTCCAGATGACCGTGAAAAATTCAAGTTTCTGGATCCTTGTAAAACCTGAAAAAGCAGATAATCCTGGGCCTGATTTTCTCATAGCCAACAGGCGGCTGAAGCCAAGGAGCCATGGTCCACTTAAGACAGAGCCTTCGCTCTTCCTCACCACAGTCCTCACTGCTCCCTATCACCCCACACCTGTCCTACAGAACATAGTTTCCCACCTCCCTGGCCTTAATGGCATTTGGGTTTTTGACACCTGCTTTAATTTCTTAAACACTTGCCTCCATTTGAATCCTATGGCCTTTTTTTTTTTTTAAATATCAAGTACTCTAAGTAGCAACGGCAAGAATAGATAATGAATAAGATTAAGTCTTCCCTAAGGAAATCCACAGCAAGAGTAAGTGGCAGATAATGGCTGAGGATAAAGATAGAGTCAGATCAAAAAAAGGATAAAGATCCAGCTCTCTGAAATAACCCTCCACGCATGACTCAAAAATGAGCTGCCAGAGCTTCAGTATCAAAATAGTTGCCCTCCCCTTGGTTCCTGCGATGGTTAATTTCATACATCCATTTGACTGGGCCATGGGGTGCCCAGACATTTGGGCAAATATTTTTCTGAGTATGTCTTTGAGAGCGTTTCTGTATGAGATTCACATTTGAATTAGAAGATGAAGTAAAGCACATTGCCCACCCTAATGTGGTGGGCCTCATCCAATCAGTTGAAGTCTGACTAAACCGAACAGGCTGACCCTCCAGCAAGTAAGGGAGAATTCCTCCTGCCTGACAATCTTCACACTGGGACACCAGCCTTTTCCTGCCTTCAGATTCAAACTGAAAAAATGGCTCTTCCTGGTTGCTGAGACTACTGGCCTTTGGATTTTAGAAGTTAAACCATCCGATCTCCTGGTTCTGTCTTTCGAACTTGGACTGGAACTACACTGTCAGCTCTCCTGGGTCTCTGGCCTACTGAATGCACATCTGGGGACTTCTAAGCCTCCATAATAGCATGAGCAAATGCCTTACAGTAAATCTCTATCTATGTATCCTATTGGTTCCATTTCTCTGGGGAAACCTGTGGGGAAATCAGTGCTCAAACTGATGGTACAGAACCTACAACTGATGGCAGATCAGCACCAAAGAACCACACAGAGCCCTATCTCTTCCTGCAAACTGCTGTGCAAGCTGAGGAGGCTCAACTACATGGAGGTTCATCTGCCGCAATAGGGTGCCTGAGGATCCTTTTTAGATCCTGAAGGTCCTACAGCTCTGGATTTCCAGTGAGCTCGTTGGTTCTTCCGCCTTGGTGGAAGGAGCAGAAGCCACCTCAGGGGATGTTGGGAAGAAGGGGAAGCATCCTCCCACAGGCCTCTGCAGCTCTCTTTCTGCTTCCCCAGGGAATACTGGGAAGAAGTGGAAGTATCCTCCCATAAGCCTTTGCAGCTCTCTTCCTGCTTCCCCAGGGAATGCTGGGAAGAAGTGGAAGCATCCTCCCATAATCCCTTGCAGCTCTCTTCCCAAGTCCCCATGTACCCCAAGTGAATCTAGCTATCTGCATCCTTAGCCTCTCCAAGGAGAGAGGAAAAAGAGACCACTTCATTCCCGCTAAAATAGCAATTTCATGGGCTAACCCACTTCCAGAAGTAAACTGAGAGTGGTGTTATGGGACATTTGCATTTTCTTCACACGTTCATCTTTGCTTTCTAAATTTTTCCTCAATGAACATGCGTTGCTTTAATCAGCAAAGATAATAGAAGTGTTCCACTCCTTCTGCATCCGTTCCACAGCGAGCAGTGTAGCTCGATATTCAGAGACTGGGGCCACTGAAGCCAGGCTGCCTGGATGCAAATCCTGACTCTGCTCTGTGACCCTAAGTAAAGATCTTAAACCCCTTCATAAAACAGGGGTGAAAACAGTAGTTACCTCATAGGGTTGCAAGGATTAAAAGTCAAGCTAAGGGCTTAAAATACTCTTGGCAAATACTCAAGTGCTTACTAGCACTATTACTGTTGTGGCTTTATAGTATTTGTATATTTCCTATATTTATATACGGTATTATGTGTATACAATATATATATATATCTTGTTATATTTATTGAGTGCCTGCTGTAGGACAGGCACTCGAAATATAGTAATAAACCAAAATAACCCCTGATCCCATGGGTCTTACCCTAAATGGAGGGCAAGGCATTACACACACACACACACACACACACACACACACACACACACACACACACACACACACACACACCCCAAAGGTGATGGTGGCAATTTGCACAAGAGCAGGTGTAAATAAGAGGCCACCTTGGCTGGGAACGGATGTGAGGACTAACTCTGATCCTCAGGATGGCACTTAGCACCCAGAAGACGCTCACAAAACAGCAGCTGAATTGGAGCTGACCGGACTGCCTTCACAAGAGCTGGGGCTGCAGACCCATCCCTCGCCTAACGAGGACCCCCCCTCTCCTGGCCCACGTCACCACCGTGTTATCCCTGCCACCATCCCTCAGCCGGATGACCTCCGCAGAAAGACCCTAACCGCTTTCCCCGACTCCTTCTCACCTTCTCTCAGGGCTCCCCCTCACACCTAGTCCCCAGACAGATCTTGAAGATAATACTTTTTGTTCTGAAATAATTTCAGCCCCGCAGGAAAGTTGCAAAGACGGTCCAGACGGATGCCGCGCACCCTTTGCCCAGCCTTTCACGTCCAAGCCCTGCCTCGCCGTGGCTCATCTGGCCACACGAAGACGTGGACACTGGCGCCACGCGCTTCGCAGAGACAGTAAACTGCAGGCTTTCTTTGAATTTCACCAGTTTTTCTACAAACGACCTCTGCCGTTCCAGGATGCAATCCAAAAAACCATGCTGCGTTTGTCATCATGACCAGACCAGGGGGACTGTTCTAAGAGCGCGACGCCGATCATTTCCCTTCCTTAAGCGCCACAAGGGTTTCCCATATGTTTTTGGATGAAATCTGAATTCCAGGCGCGAGTTTCCAAGCTCCACGCAATTGAGTCCCTCCGCCCCTTCCCTTCCCCCACCATCTCCGCCACGCTCCCCTCCCTCTGTGTGCCCCGGCACACGGGCCTTTGGGCCCTTCTTGAAATCCCGAACTTGGGCCAGTCTCCGCACCTGCTGTGCTCTCTGCCCAGAAAGCTGTTTCCCCATGGGGTCTCCCAGTTCGTTCCTCCTCAAGTTCAGGCGTGGGCGCGTGCCACCTCTGAGAGGCCTCCCTCATCATCCCAGCCAAGCCAGCCCCACCCTGCAACAGTCACCCTCCAGCACCCACGTCCCTTCCGCTTTCATGAGCGCGCCCACCACTTCCCGAACCGAACCTCTTCACACGTTCACGACCGATGGCCTCGCCTCCCCTGCGACACGATGCGGACCCCTTGCCCGTCTTGTTCGTTATTTCACGTCAAGTCCCTAGGACAGTACCTGCCACAGAGTAGGTGCTCAGCGAGTATTTCTGAAACTAAGAGTAGAAGGGATGACTAGAAAAAGGAAGAGTACCTGTTTTCAAACATTCACAGATGTATCCCAAGGATCCAGAACTGTACCTGCATGGACTAGGACCTCAAGAAATACCTCTTGAATGAGATACTGGTCACTGACTTGGCCCAAGAACCTAGCACAGTGCCTGGCCCATAGCAGGTGCCCGATAAATAGTTGTCGGACGAATGGAACCTGAATGCACGTCGTCCGCTTTCAAAGAAAGAGGTGACTCCACACAAAGGGGAGACAGCTGGAGGCCATGCTCCCCGCCAGGGATCTCTCTCAAGAGGGTGCCAGCAAGGCAAGCTGGGAGCCTTCCCAGCAGCTGCGCGGACATCTGTTTGGAAAGTGCACCAGGGCCGTGCGGGGCTGTGCTGAGGTGGCGGCTGTCACCGGCCCGGCCCGGGCCTCTGCGGGGAGGCTCCCCGGACTTGTCCGGGAAGTCGCACCAGCATGGAGGCTCCTCCGCGGCCCTGGGAGGCAAAGTTGCCGCCGAAAAGGCAGCTGATTAATAGACTCCAAGGGTCTATTGTCTGAATCCTGTCACCAGAGGAGAAACAGCTGTTTACAGTTTGTTTATTCATCTCCCTTTGGAGCCTTTTCGGAGGAAACACAAATGCTCGTTCTCCAGGGCACAATTCGGCAGCTGAAGGGAGCAAAGAAAACGGTGTTTATTCGTTTATTCTTAACAGGATTAAGAGAGGGGACTCTTAGGAAGCTTGGACACTAGTGGGAAGACGGCTCTCTGGGAAGCGCCAAACCTCATGGCGATGTCTTGTACACTGTCAGCCTCTCGAGGGATGCTTGAGAGTCTGATCCAGCTCTCAACTGAAAATTTAGGTAGGTGAGCACCCACAGATGTGAGAAACCTGGCACAGCTCCTCAGGCCTGGAAGTAAGAGAGGAAAGTGACCATCTGTTATTAAATATGGGTGACGTCCTATTACAAGGCCACCATGTACAGTTGTGCAGGTTGGGCACTGCACATAGTTCCCAGTGAGGGAGAAATCTAGCCATGATCCATGGTCCAGGACTCTTCTCTTCAGAGGAAGGAACACCTCTCTTACATGTAAGCACTGTTTTCTGGCCAAGCCATGCCTGTACCTGGAGTGGTGGGCACTTTTCTCTAACACATAAAGGCACCACGTAGCAACCTAAAAGCAACCTAAAGGACAGTATCTGGGGGATACTGTCCACCAGACCAGGCTGAAAACCCACAAGAAGGATCAAGGCCTTCCTTCCTTCTCCACCCTGGACTCTGGTTCCCAATATCTTTTCCCCTTCTTTCATCAGATTCATCCATCACCTTCCTGACAAGAAGGCTGAAAAGCATGAACTCCCCATCTATTCAAGTCTCCCCACAAGATTTATATACACAGTAGAGGTAAGCAAGACCCTCTCACAGGCCTGAGAAGAAAGAGAAGGTGCCAGAAACCTTCTGCTGGGTCTGTGGACAAGTGACTCTGAGGTAGTTGCCCAATTCCCTCAGGGATGAAATATGGGGAAGGAGTTCATGTTTGTTTAGAAACCCGGGGTGAGGGACACAGTGGGGGCCACAGGCAGACTGGGGTAAGGGACAGGGAGAAAGGAGAACCAAAGGTAGAAAAAGCTTTGGTCAAGGTCAGCACTACACCCACAAGTTCAAACACAACCCAGAAAGTAACCCTCACTTCCGGTCCCTGAAGGCGCAAGAAAAACCTCCCCCTGCTCCATATAGAGGCCACAGTGGCTAGTAAGGTTCCTGGGGCCAGACGTTCACAGCCACCATGCCTCCTGGATAGTAAGCAGAGACCACTCCCGGAGCGTTATGTCACAGTGCTGACAACAGCCAGTCACAGGCCTCGTACTTGGGGGCAAGGGGGGGTTCTCCCTGCTGTGTCCAGGAAGGCCCCCAGGTGAAGGCAGCACTGAGAAAGGCAGGCCGAGACACAGCACCAAGCTCCTCTCCATGCCCTATCCTCCGAGGGTGTCTCGTGCCCACACCCGAATGCTCTGCTCCTAACGGGGCGCACCTGGCTAGAGCACAGCTCCAGTCCTCACACACACACAGCTCTCCACGCGCCGCATCCCTCAGAGCTGCACCTCCGAGTCACCCGCTGGCAGGCCGGGCTTGCTCTCTTAGAGCACTGACCACTTTCTACTCCTCTTACCTAGCTCAGGGGTCAGCACTCTAGGACCCATGAACCACCTCTGGCCCTCTGCCTGCTTTTGTAAATAAAGTTTTATTGGAACACAGGTATGGCCATCTGTTTACAGACTGTGCCCAGCTACTTTCACACTCGAGGGACAGAGTCGAGTCGTTGTGACAGGCACGGCATGATCCACGGAGCCCAATACATTCACTGTCTAGCCCTTTCCAGAAAATGTTTGCCGATCCCTGCTCTAGAATGTTGTTTGTGTATTTATTTGAACATTTATTATTGATTATCCACCTTCCCCCTCCAGAATGTTAACGCCGCAAGGCAGGGGCCACTGTTGTGTTCACAGATAGATTTCCAGCTCTTGGTACCTGGCAGGTGTGAGGCACTCAGTGAATATGTCCCGAAGGGATGAACGAATGATCACCACTGCTCGTGCTGCTCAACGTGGGAGGTGATGTTATCACGGCATCTGGCACATGAGGAACCGGGGCTCCAAAGGAGCCAAGGGCACAGAGCAGAGTTTCACGACTGCTCTGTGATGGCATCAGGAGATGGACCCAGGCCTTTCCACTAAGGAGGGCAGACCCCCCCTTTAAACCAGCTGTGTGGCTCCTGGAACCACCCTGAATCTCATCTCTTCTGTGCCTCCGTTCTCGTCCTGCCCTCCCCACAGGGCTGGTAAGGGGACCGGAGGAAATCAAAGCAGCAGCTTTTTTTTTGTTTAAATCTGGGCATATATTTATTTTTGTGTTTTGAAATGTGTGGTTTTGTTTGTTTTGTTTTTGAGAGAGAGAGAGTGCACACTAATTGGGGGGAGGGCAGAGGGAGTCGGAAACTCTCAAGCAGGCGCCACACCCCCAGTGCAGAGCCCGACTCGGGGCTCGATCCCATGACCCCAAGACCAAGAGACCTGAGCTAAAATCAAGAATCTGACGCTGAACCATCTAGGCGCCCCTAAAAACAAATTTATTTAATTGTTACTATAACCCTTTGAAGTAGGAACCGCTGTGATCCCCATTTTACAGATAGAACACTGAGGCAGAAAGAGATAATATGACTGGTCCGAGCTCATAAAAACAGTAAGGGATCCCAGGATTCAAGGCCTCCGTTTCTAATGACTAGGCAATGCTGCCTCTTCTAGAAATGAGGTGAGCTATCCAGGCCCCAAAATGTCAAGTTCAGTGATCCCTCCACATCTGCTCCTGGTTCTACAGCTGGTCAGGCAGGAGGGAAATGGGAGAAGGGCCCTGAAGTCTGCATTCCCACGTAACCCTTCTAAAGACCTGGGGGAGCCGCTCTGAATTTAAGACGCTTCGAAAGGAGGCTCAACCAATCCTCAGTGGGAAACAGCCCAATGAGAACGAAGGCCGGCCCTCCCCAGACGCCCCTCAGGAGGCCCCTCCACAGGGCTCAGGGCAAGCCCAGGGGCCATGGCCAACGTCACAGGGCAGACAAGAAGGAGCCTCAGAATGTCCCCTGGCCTCAAAGGACAAGGGAGTCCTCACGCTTGCTGACTCCCTCCCCTGGCAAGCCTGCAGATTGGAATCTCTGAAAATGGTTTCCACAACTCAGTTAGCAGCAATCAATTATTCACGACCTCGCTTCCCACAAACTCATAGACTGTCACTGTTAGCAAGATAATTTCTGGACTCTGTCCAACAGGCCTGGTCTATGCTGTCAGGCAGCCCACTGTTCATTTCCTCCCTTCCCCAAAGACCACCAGAGCCTGCCAACCACTAGCCACCTCGAACCTGGGGGGAGAGATGGTGTGGGGAAGGCCCCTAGGTGTCCAGAGCCTGGGAGGGTCTCGACAGCCAAGGGCTGTGTGACTCACTTTGAGCTTTTGGGGCAGAATGTCTGACCTCAGTTTAATCCAACTGGAAAACAGGGCTCAAGAATTCCAGACCCTCTGCCAGGCTCTGGGATGAATCCCACGTTATTTTAGAAAATGCTTTGGGCTCTGAAAACATTGTGTTCTCTAGAAAGCAGGACTTGTGAGGGTCTCCCAGACACGCTGTTACCCTGCCAAGTTCACGGTCAAGAACGTTTGCTATTTGGTGGGGGTTTATGAGCCATTAAGACCACCATCAGTATTTTTTTCCCCTCCAAAACACCTGAAGCTGTCTTTAGGAATACATTCTCACATCTAGGAGAGAAGAAAAAGATGCTACCTGACACCCCCAGGGAAAACTTTCAGGTTCTGACACTGGACCCACGAGGGGCAGCGCACTAGCTCTCCTGATTAAACAGGCATGATTCCCTGCAAACCACCTTTGCTCTTTCTCAGCCTCGCCTGCCATGTCTGACAAATGGGAGAGTAACAGGACTTGCCCCTCTACCAGGGCTGTGGTCAGGATTACATAAAACGGCCCCTGTAAAAACACTCAGTGCCTAGCTGGCTCCATCACTGCGGCCTCTTTCCTTACTTCTGAGACCCTGTGGCTTGCCAGAGGCATCACGGATTTCCTAAGTCTGGGGACAATGGGGTGTGGGAGCAAACATTACGGAAATGTACAAACCAACTGGTAAAATTCAACCTGGGTTTTAGAAATACTATTTACTAAACAGGAAAAATACGCAGCTAAAAATGAGTTCAATTACGATCATTATTACAATCCCTACCTTAACTTTAGGTGAGAAAGCAGGTATGAGGAAGTCACGTGACTGACTCAAGGCCACATAGCCATTCACGGCTGATTAGGAATAGGATCCTGTCCCCTACCAGGAGGGAGGGACAGAGGGGGAAGAGAGAACCAGACAGCCTCGCCTTCCAGCTCCTCCTCCTGCCCTTCCTCCTCTTCCTCCTTCTCTTCCTACAAAGACTGAAAGTAATAATGCTAGCAACCACTTTATGGTGCTTAATATGTGACCAGGGCCTGTGCTAAATGAACTACCCGGATCCACCCACTTATTTTTCCCAACGACCCCCTGAGGTAGACACCATTACCCTGTCATTTTACAGATGAAGAAACTGAGGCACAGTGACTTCGTCTAACTTGCCGAAACTCACACAGCTGGTAAGTGACAGAGCGGAGCCGGGATCTGAACTCAGGCAGCCCAGCATCAGAACCCACTTACTGGGGCGCCTGGGTGGCTCAGTCGGTGGAAGGTCTGACTCTTGATTTCAGCTCAGGTCATGACCACAGGGCTGTGGGATGGAGCCCCGCGTCAGGCTCTGTGCTCGGCGCCAAGTCCGCTTTCCTTTCCCCTCCCCCTCTGCTCCTCCCCCTGCTTGTTCACTCCCTCTCTCTAAAATAAATAATTTCTTAAAAAAAAAAAGGAATCCCCCTGCTTACCTAGTCCATTGTACCCACGCCCTGCAACTGAGACACACAGGGACGTGAGGGGAAGGGGAGGGGAGCGGCACGGAGATGCTACGCCTGTCCCCGCTCACACACACACCCAGAGAAGGGTTCTTCGGAGCCCGGAAAGCACACCCCCACCCCGCTAGGATAAGGCCACGCTCTCCTCCTGGGACTGCTGAGGCCTCCCCTTAAGGAGAAGCTGGGAGAGGACCCTCCCCCAGTCCAGCCAATTGGCAGTCACTTTAGAGAGGGCTGTGCATTAGGTGACATGGGGCAGTTCTGAGCACTTGCTCTGTGACAGCCTGCCTGGGTGAGAACGCAGATCCACCCCTTACCACCTGTGCAACCCTGGGGGAGCTCCTTCCCCCCTCTGTGCCCCACTTCCTCACAATGCTCACAGCACAGGGAAGCATTAAAAGGAAAATGCTTGGCACGTGGTGAGTGATTCATAAGTGGTCCCTGCTATTCTTATTCTAATTACCACGCATCATCATCAGCGTCCTCATCCACAGGCCTCTGTATCAGGTACCGATAACACACGGTGAACCCTACGGTGCTGTCAGTATGGTGGGGGAGCCGAGAAGAAACCACGTGACAAGTTCTAGAGAAATCTTTGGCCTCTGGCTCTTAAAAATCTCATTTTAAAGCAGGACTCTGTAGCTCTGGCTTTTGGAGCATCTCATCACCTGGTCTCTCAGGCGATTTCCAAAGGAAATGAAAGCATTAAATGAGCGATTACTGTGTGCCATTCACTGTTTCAGCACTAGGGGTCCCCTGATGGGAGTAAGTAGGCCAGACAACCACATGACAGTAGTGGGGAACGTCAATAAGGTCCTGAGAGGCTGGAGTTTACCATCAGACAGAAGGGGGTGGATTCCAGGAGAATAAGGCCCTTTCCTGCACACAGCCACACCAGAACAGCCACCTGCGCACGGAGTAGGTGGGGAGGGCTCCCAGGAGCTCCTTCTGTGGGGTGCAGATCACAGCTGCGAGGAGGAAAGGTGTGTGTAACCTGGGCACCCAAGACCACAAAAGACCTAAAACTGTGGATCATAAGAGGCCCCCTAGAAATCCCTTAGTCCATTTTAAAGATGGGGAGAGAGAGGCCCTGATAGGCCGCCCAAAGCCACACAAAGTGAGATACAAAACAGGGGCTGGTGCCCAGTGGTCCTGGCTCCTGGAAGTCTAGATCTGCTTTGGAAACATGTAAGCGATCCCAGCACAGCACAGCCAGTGTAGACACTGCCACCGGGGCCCAGGGCCAGCAGTCCCTTCCCTCGGCCATCTCCGTGGGGCGAGACCACCCGGATGGGGCAGGTGCAGGACACCACTATCAAGTAACGGGACCCAGGACAGGCATGTCCTGATCCCGAGGCGAAGGGAGGGAAAGGGCACCTCGTGCTGGAGGGGCAGGGGTGCTCAGAAAAGCACCCCCCCACCCCCGGCAATGGCTGGCGGGTCTTCTCGGGGGGGAGGGGCGCCACAGCAGAGGAGCTCCAGAAAGACCACAGGAGACAGAGCAGTTCCACGCCATCAACGGTCAACTTTGTTCACTTGCTGAGTTCTGCCTCCAAATCACAGCATGTCGAAGCCAGTCCACGCTATGAGGTTTTAGGGAAACAGGGACGTCGCATCCACAAACAGAGCCGCAGGGAGCCCTGGTGAGAGAGCACTTGACGGGCTCTCCCCGGCTGACACTTCGGCTCTTGCTCACAGCGGTCACACTCTGTCCACGCCCAACCCCCTTCTAGCTGTCTCACCTTAAATGCCACCTCCTTGGCAAAACCTGCCCCGATGACCCTTCTCCACTACTCATGGTTCCCAGACCAGGACATGAGCTACAGGTGGGCAGGGAGCCCGTTCTACTCACTGTTCCTCGCACAGCGCCTGACACGCGACAGGCCCTCGGGAACACGTGCTGAAAGAGTAAGTACGGCTGAATGCCCCGGCACGTCTGTACAGCTACGTATTCCCGTCAGAGCTGTAGCCCCCGATGCCTGCGGGTGGCCAACGGGCCTTGCTGGGAGGCCACGGAAGTCAAGCCCCAGCTAACCAGGCAGGCGGCCGCCTTCTGCTGGAGAGCAGCCAGCTCCGCGCTCGGTGAGATCCATGCCTCTTGCCCGTCTGCCCAGGGACCAGTCTCCAGTCCCCACCCCTACCCCCAGCAGGTGACTCCAGGACCAGCAGGCTGGCTTTATGACAGCCCAGGCAGGCATCCCATCTGGGGGCAGAGCCCGCTGGGAACCGGCAGGAGAGTCAGCGGATTCTGCAGAACAAGATGACCCGCAGCCTTATTGTTCACAAGGAAGGAGGTCAGTAGGAAAAAAGGATGCAAGGTTTGCTTTGCCTCAAGAGAGTATATCTCACCCACCTGCCCAGATACCGTGAAGCTGCAGGGACTCCCCGCCACCGCTTCCTTCGCCCAACCAGCCTCGGCAGAAGCACTGAGCAACCACGGGGAGCAAGGAACCTGATGCCCCTTCACCGACTCTAACCCCAGGAGGAACCAGACTAATGTTCTTCTGCCGGCGAGTTGTTAGAGAACCTCGTGGCACAACACCTCTGCGCTTACGGCATGTTTCATCTATTTCTGTTTTTATTTTCATTTACAGCCCTTTCCTTTCTTTCGGTTTTCTTCTCAATGAGTTAAAAAATAAAAAAGTGGACTCTCAGGTTAAACACTTTAATTTTTCTCGTTTAACATCAAAACCAAAATGTTTTGGGGCACCTGCATGGCTCAGTTGGTTCTGCACCCGATTCTGGATTTCGGCTCTGGTTGTGATCTCAGGGTCATGAGACTGGGCACCCCTTGGGGCGCTGTACTGGGCGTGAGCAGGCTACACATTCTCTTGCTCTCTCTCTCCCTCTGCCTCTCCCCCACTCTCCCACCCCGGCTTACTCTCTCTCTCTCTCAAAAAAGAAAAGAGGCTATAAATTTTCCTTTGGGCCCAGGGTTAGCCTCATCCCATAGGTTTTAATATGAAGTGTTCTCATTTTCATTAATAACCCTAAGATCAGGAATTCTAAGTTTGGTTTTTTCTCTTAATTTATGAGCTACTGAGAAGAGGTTTGTTTGTTTCAATGTCTAAGTGAATCCACCTTTGAGAGGCTAATTTTAAATATATCTTATTATTATTCTATGAATGAGGCCTGTAAGATTTCTACTTTTGAAATCTATTACATTTCTTTTGAGACAAATTAATTATGAAGCTTAACTAGAGTACCTTAGCATATGTGAGCAACAGTCTTTAAAAAGAAAAGTCCACCCCCTAGAATGAACATCAACTCTCTCTCTTTCGTACACACGCACACCCCTACCTATGTAAAGAAGAAGGTAAGCAAACCATTAACTTGGTGGGAGACCCAGAACTGCCAGAATTTAAGGATTAAGTTGCTCCCATCCAGGAATTCCACAGCCAGGAATCATACCCACGATGGCACTGAGGCTCTGCCGCCCCATTTTAAGGACTGAGTCTGAGCCTGCCAGAGACGGAGCCAGACATAAGATTAAATTATAGCTGAGACCAGGTTTTAATGCTGCTCACCCCTTTGTCACAGAGTCCAGCTTTCTCCTCGAAGGAATATTGAAACAGCAGCCGACAGTCTCCTCTGGTGAGCTCCTGAATCATGTTCACTGCACAGGGCACAGCAGCAGGTGGGCTCATAAGACAAGCAGGACTTGACTCCTGGGGGACAGCAGGCCGGCCAGAGAAGGAAGTTGACCGGGCTCTTCCAACAAGCCCCAGAAAGAACATTAAGTCAGTTTTCAGGCAGTGCCAACCAAACCTGCAAGATGGGTCGATCCCGGGGGATCCTGGTGCTCTCTTCCCACCCCTGGGAGAACCTCTGGCCTCCAGAGGTGGGGCAGCACCTGGTGGAGGCCGAGCGGGCAGGAGCTGATGGAGAAAGTTCCCATCACGCTCAACGATGCTCACGGGGGAGGGAGGGCACAGGAAGGCAGCTCCTCAGGGGGAGTCTCAGCTCCAAGGCTGTGGCCCACGTGCAACGTCGGCTGCCCCCAAAGGGGCACCTCAGCACAGGGTTTCAATGAGAAATGACACATGCTCTTGGAGCCTTGAAATCTGATTGGGGACATAGGGCTGCAGTCATCTGCTTCCCAGCAAGAAAACCGGAGCAGCGAAGAGATAAACAGAAGTCAATCAAAGCAGAGACAGTGGCACTGAGAAGAACTCGCCTAATTCTGCCAGACCTGTTTTGCTGCATGAAGATAAGAGTCATTTGGACAATATGGCTTCAGCATAAGGAATGAAATAATGGCACCATTCCCAAATGCAAGCCAAGCAGTCAATGTCAGGCAAGTTCCCAACACCCTTGAAGGTTTCGAGCTGGAAGAACAGCACCCCCTCGATGAACTGTGGTTCTACTGACCCTCTGCTTTGCAAGACTAATTACTTCTTTGGAAAGTAAGCCTGGGTCCAGAGTTTCACACAAGTACTATGAAGGAAAAGTAACAACTTCCAAAAAAGTAAGAATTCCAAATCCCTTTGCCAAAATCAACCCGTTCAAAACAAAACAAAATGGGTGCTTAAATCAATTCCTCCTAGGTACATACCTAACAGAAATGTTTACCAAACCTATTTGGTTAGCAAAGGACCTGCACAAAAATGCTCACGGCAGTGCTCTGCCCCGAACTGGTAATTTCCCAAAGGCCCATAAACACAGCGCAAATGTAAATTGTGGCATATCACACAATGCAAATACGACATGACCACATGAATGAACAATTACAAACACCTGACACAATATAGACACACAGTCAGCAAAATATTCTGTAAAGGGACAGACAGTAAAGACCTTGGGCTTTGTGGGCCACATGGTCTTTGTGGGCCACATGGTCTTTGTCCAGACTACTCAACTCTGCCATTATACGGCAAAAAGCAAGTCAGGGCCAGTATGCAAATGAACTGGCCATGGCTGTGTTCCGATAAAGTTTTATTTATGGACCCTGAAATTTCAATTTCATATACTTTTCCCATGCCATGAAGTGTTATTCTTCTTTTGATTCTCCCACCACCAGCACTCAGCCCACAGGCCACATGGAAACTGGCAACCTGGATCTGGCCCGAGGGCTGTAGTTGGCCCACCTCTGATACAATCCCACATAATCTCATCTCACATAATGCTAAACAAAACAAACCAGGGATCAAGTTGTACAGATCTCGAGACTCTTTGGAAAAAGAAGCAAAAGTAACCTACGGGGTCAGAAGTCATGACTGGGGTTGCCCCTGGAGTCGGGGCAACTAGAAGTGGGAAGGAGAAGGGCCTTGGCAGGGAGAGGACCCGAAGTGAGCTGTCAGGCTCGATGCTCTGGACCTGGGTCCTGGGTCCCCGTGGGAGCTCCGAATTTTATGACTTGTGCCCTTTTGGGTGCGTATGTTCTATTTCAAGAGAAACTTCGCGACTTGTTAAAGTCAAGGCAGGCCCAACTCGATGCGCTTCAGAAACAAGTATAAAGAGCCGTTCTGTTAAACTGGCCAAGAGTCCCTCCCTATGGCCAGGCATTGGCAGAGGCTCGAGTATTTAATAAGGGGCAGATCTGAGTCTCCATGCCTCTAGGTGTTACCCCATTTGATTCTAGAAGGAGGCGCGGGCCACGGTTCGCGGGAAGGCGCCAACCTCAGACTAGGGACAGGCTGTCCCCCGGGGGTGTCTGTGGGAAAAGACGCAGTTCCGCTGACTCCCTGCACCTCCTCGCAGGGAAATCTTGCCATCAATCCCGCTAACAGAAACGGCGCCTGACAACATACGGGGCCTCCAACCTGCAGCGAAGCCCGTGCTGGACCCACACAAAGGAGGAAGGCCAGGCCTGGCTTCCGTTTGATTCTGAAGGAATAGGCAGTTAATTACTTCTTACAGTCGGCAGCCGAGCCTTACGGAAACCCGTGCTTGTAATTATCGCTGTAATTACCATCTTAATACGAATCAGCAACGTATCAAAATACTACCCTGTAGATGCGCCCCCACGGCTCCAGGACGAGCGGAGAAGGGTGGGGGCCGCCACCCCTGCCCCCTCCTCGGGCCAGGACGGCGGGAACTCTGGTGACCCGCCTTCCCCCGCGGCCGGACGCCCAGCTCCCCAGGGCCCGTCCTCTGGAAGGAGTCATGTTTCGCACTTACCCTGTCGGCGGTGACACGCAGTGACCCACCAGCCACTGCCGGGTCTTGACGCTTCCATCCGTGCAATGGGCGGGCAACCACTGCCAAGCCTCTGCAGAGCCCTTCGGAAGAATCCCCACCCAGAGCGGCTCTGGGAAAACATTCCGCGTGATGTACGTACGCGTGCACGCACGGACGCACGCACGGACGCACGCACGCCGGCACGCCCGCGCACGCACGCACGCCCGCACGCCCGCACGCAGGGCAGGAGACGTCCACGCTCCCTGGGCACCCCGCCGGAGTTCAGACCGCGAGTCTGCTGCTCTGTGACTGGGCGCTTCGCTCCAGGCCTCCAGGTCCCCCGTCTGAATGGGGATCAAGTCAGCNCGGGCAGGAGACGCCCACGGTCCCTGGGCACCCCGCCGTTCAGACCGCGAGTCTGCTGCTCTGTGACTGGGCACTTCGCTCCAGGCCTCCAGGTCCCCCGTCTGAATGGGGATCAAGTCAGCAAGTTGCTGTCAGTGATGCAGCGAGGCGGCCCAGGAGGTGCTGCTGAGCACGGTGCCTGGCGCCCAGCGCGCTTTTAACACATAACAGCAGGGACTCTCACCATCCGCCACCTCATTATTTTGAGAGGTGAATACTCGTATCCTAACACACAAATAAGCAAGCCAGCGGGGCGGGCTCCAGGGCGAGCGGGGAAGTGGGGCCCCCGGCAGAGGGGCAGCCCCATCTCCCCTCCCCCAAATGTGCACTTCTTTGGTAATGAAGGCCAGATTTTCACTTTTTCTTCTTCTATCTCTCTCTATTTGTTTGACAGAGAGAGATCACAAGTAGGCCGAGAGGCAGGTAGAGAGAGGGGGAAGCAGGCTCCCCACTGAGCAGGGAGCCCCATGCGGGGTTTTGATCCCAGGACCCTGAGATCATGACCTGAGCCAAAAGCAGACACTAAACCATCTGAGCCACCCAGGCGCCCCTTTCTTTCGAGAGGGGGGAGGGGGAAGGGGCAGAGGGAGAAGGAAAAAGAGAGAATCTCAAGCAAGTTCCACACTTAGCACAGAGTCCCCTGCAGAGGTGGAGCTCACGACCCTGAGATCATGACCTGAGCCGAAATCATGAGTCAGATGCTAAAACTGAGCCAGTCGGGCATCCCCAGAATTTCAAATATTTAAATAGGAACTCCAAATTTGATTTTTACTTGAAATCACGGATGTGTAGATGTTGGCCAGTGACTGCAGGAGGACGCAAACTCGGGGCTGCCATTCCTCCAGCTGGAGCCCAGACCGGGCCCGCTGGGAGCCAGGTTTGCCCCCTCAGTACTTTCCCATGTCCACTCTTGTTGGGTGTTCATACCGCCTGCTCTCGCTCCAACAGGGAGTTTGTTGGCTCCACATGATTTTTTTTCACCCTAAAAGAAAGCCAAAATAGCAGCAAAACCCTGGACCTAAGAAGAGTCAATCCAGGCCATGCCCACTTGCGAACCCAGCAGTTTTCTGTGAATGCGCCCCACCTCCGTGTCACCTTCTCTACCCTGGTCACTGTCATCACCGTGTCTCCTAAACAAGAGGGAATCAGATGTAACAATTCAGAAACTATTCCTGAATAGGATGAAGGAGAAAAGCAGGTAATGAGAGTATTTTACATCAGGAATGGAATCTTCTGTAACTGCCTGATGACAAGTAAATGGGGTTCTCTGTTTGTGTCTTTTGTAACAGCTGCCCCTTCTGAGCTGGGGATAAAAGAGAGAGAGAAAGAGAGACAATGAATAGGCTTTTATTTCAAAGAGAACATCTGCAAAGCATGGTCCTACATTAAAAAATAAACAGAAAACAGCCACTAGTCTGGGGAAAAAAAAGATTTCCCATTACATCTCTAATTAATAAAGCCCCATTTCACAAGGAAAGAAGAAAAACAGAAAGAGAACAACTTTCCCACATCCCCAAAGAGAGGATGCTTAATGAGGTAACCCCTGGATTACTTGATCCGTCTAATCTGGTTTTAATACTATCCTTAAATAATGTACACATTAGCTCTCCACTACCAAAAACATTTGTTTATTTTATTAACGTGAGCCCGGTTGAGTGCTAAGACTCTGCGAAATTATCATGCTGTCCTTGGGCTCTGTTTTTATTGCTTGTCTCCTTGCTCATTATAAAATGATTAGCTGTCTCCACTGCCCTTTTGAATTGCTGTTTGGGTTGCAGAGCGGTTCTGTTACCTGGGTTCTGAGCAGGAGTGTGTGGATTCGGGGGTTAAGTTAACAGAGTCATTACGGGCCCATCTGGGAACTCATTCATCATGGTTAATTCCAGGTGCAATGCATGGGGGACTCGCGGACACAGCCAACGTGAAGCGAACGCTCAGCATGAATCTAAGAGATGCATGTGAAGAGTCCAGACCCAAGCCCAGAAGACGGGCTGGAGAAGCCCCATCACATCAGGAGCGACGCAGAGAGCAGCTGACACCGTCAGAGAGGACTGGTAAGTGTGACTTCCACTCAGACAGACGCAGAGCACGGTTCTTCCTAACATCTCACTGCAGTCCTCTCCTCTCAAATGTCAGAACAAAATGGCACCACCGCTGACCAAAGAAGCAGAGTATCTTCAAACTGAGGAACCCAACCTTTCCCAAACTTTGGTCATTCCAGCACCCCCTCGTCAGGCATTCACCATCCAAACCGAAGCCAGAATTAGGATTAGAATTAGGGCTTGGTAGTGTTACTCAGGCAGCCTCATTATGTTTCTCCAACTTGTCTCACTTAAATGCCACTTTACACACAGGCTAAGCCATAAGAGTCCCAAGTTTTTGTTCCAACTGAACGGTTATATTTATAGATTTTCCCTATTATACATTTAAAGAACTATACAGTATTACAGTTTTTGAAAATATTCACCCAACTAGGCACAAAAAGATGGAAGTGACGGTGTGTCCCCCCGATGGTGCTGGAAGCCAAGCCATGGTGTTCCAGAATGTTCCATCTTTCCACCTGCAGCGACCAGCTCTCTGGGAACTCTACACCCCAACCTGTGTTATTGTGGCGCAGGGTTGGGGGGAGCACATGAAGTGGAAGGCAGACAATTCAAAACAGCATGTTCACCGCCTGCCCAACAAAGGGGAAACCGTTAACCAAACTGTAGAACACATGGGTCTATTTTTGTTGAGGACACTGCCTTCATAATGGCCTGATCCTTCTGAGAATTTGCATCTTCTGGGTACACAGCGGCAGTGAGGGAGGGAAGGAAACCTCCATCATGCCCAGGGGAAGCAAAAGCAGTCGAGGTAAATAAGTGCTGTGAATAAACCACATGAAGATAATTGAAAGGTGACCACAGACACTTATTTTTAGCTCATCACAGTGAACACGGAGATCTTCTAAACAGAGGCTGCAAATTCAGCAGTCCAAAGGGGCCAGTTAGGTATCACAGGGGAAAGAAAGGATCCGGGTGTGCGTCGAGGGGTGGGGAGGGGGTGTCAGGAATCTGGAGGGTCTCGGGGACAGCCCCTCCCCTGCTGGGCCAGTTGAAAAGCAAGAATGGGGGTCCAGAGCTGTCAGATCGTGTCAGACTTTTTAAAGGCATGCCCATAATCCCCATCACCGCACAGCATATCTTAATCCTTAAGTTTCAGTGCCTTTTTGCAAACATCTGTCATGATGCGGCTACATCAGGAAGGAAAACAGGAGCCCCCATCGCGGGCCAGAGCTGGGCCTCATCACCAGGCCCTTCCAGCTAGGTGCCTTTCTGGCTCCCACAATGCAGACGAGGAAACCAAGCCCCTCAGAGGTGAAGTAACACATCCGGGTCACACAGGTATGAAGGGCGGAGCAGGTCTGTGAACTCCAGATGTCAGAGCCCTGCCCCCGCCCCGCCCCTACCCATCACATGACAGGCCTCCCAGGCCCTGCTCCCGGTGCAAACCTTAGGCAGCTCACTGCTCGTCCCCAGGTTCCTTTTTAAGCTGTAAGAAGAGCTTGAGCCCCATGAGTGGAACAGTCTAGACCTCATGTCTAGCAGTTTGGGGGCGGTGGGAGACTTGAGGTTCCAGGCCCCTGAATCATACATTCCTGGTCCCCAACCTGTGCAGAGGACAGGTTCCTCTTGTGTCCAAGAGGCCACTCTGGGGAAGCAGGTACGGCAGTGAACTGGGCGAGGATGTGAAAGGAACCTCTCGATATCAGCAGTGCTCCCCCCTTCACCTGCAGGGCTGGTCCTCCTGAGGGCAGGGGGCACGTGTCCTGTTCATGAAGTGCCTGGCACACCCTCACTGCTGGAGCGGAGGATGGGTAGACGGATGGATGGACATATGCACGGATAGATGGATGGACGTACGCGCATGTGCACTTATGAATGAACAGATGGGAGGGGAGGGAAGGCGGGACAAGGGACTTACTGAATTGGACAGAGACTAAGAACGCAGTCTGAGGAGTCACCAGCAGCCTTCAATCCCTGTAACTGACCACTTCTCAGCTGGTCGACCTTTATCTAACTTCTTGCATTAGTTTTTGTTATTTGTGATCAGTAAAACAGAGATGAGACGAATCACCCTTAACGTGCAAAACGTTGTAAGAATTCCTAAGATCACGCCTTCCTACAGCATCTGGTAGAAGGTAAACTTGCAACGCAGAGAAATCGTCCTCACCCTCCGCATTGTTAGTATTACAATGTCTGCACCCCTTGAGTATGGGACCGCTGTATCCATCTCTCCACCCCGTGATCTTGACTCCTTTGGGCTTAATCAATGTTGCTCATGGCCAAGGACTATAGGAAAGGATTCGCTGGGAGGAGAAATGCTAGTCATTATTAGTACCCACGGACACATTAGCCTGGATTAGGTATCGATAAGCCAGCAGTCATCTGGGCAGGACAAACCTGGCCAGAGACGGAACAAACCCATTTCCCTGTCCACAGAGGGGCCTGGAGGGGGACAGCCTCCTCCAAGAGAGACTCAAGCAACGCCCTTCAGCACCTCCTCTTCCCCACCCGGCTGGGGGTCTGCACTCCTAGGCCCTGACATTAACAATGCCAGGCTCCCTGCTCAGGACAATGACACCCATCCCCCCTCCCTGCTGCCCTTTTTTCAACACTGCTGCTTCAGGGGGGAGGAGGCAACCGTAACCACAGGGATCAGAGGGCCACAACCTGATGAGTATCTGCGGGCAAACGGGTAGTTTCTGTTGGAGGCGGAAGGAAGTGCCCACAAGACAAGCGGCCTGCGTGTTCTTAGAGATCCATCCCTGCCCTCCCCGAGCTCTCGGGGGGCTCCTCATGGGCTCCTCCAGAGAGAAGCACAGAGCAGTTGAACTGGGCGGGTGGAGAAGCAGGAAGCCCACTGAGAATGAATGAATGGTTGTGTCCACTGGCCCAGGAGCCTTGCAGAGCACCCTCCTTCCTTCCTCTCCTGGCTAGACAGAGCTGAATTCAAAACTCCTTCCTCTGGCCAGCTCAGCAGTTCAAGTTCAACCCTCGCATGTATGCTGCATATTTCACAGCAGGTGATACCTTCCACTCCAGGACCGTAACATCCTGTGCACGCGGCTGGGCTTCCTGACCCATTCAACCACCTAGATGCCTCCTTAAATGAGTTCTGCGGTTGGAAGGTTAGGGACCCTCGCAAGACACCTGTAAGAGGGAGGGTGGGGAGCAGAGCAGGTAAGAACCTGGACTGCATGGGTTTAAGTCCCGCCTCTGCCATTTATAAGGTGAACCCTGGGAAAGTGGCTTAAGCTTCTCCTTCTGCTTCAGTTTCCTCCGTCACATGAGGTTTAAATGAGTTGATGCTTGTAAAACACCCGGGACAGGGACTGGTTATGGTAAGCACCAGGACTGGTGGCTGTGGCAGCCAGAATACAGGAGTTAATGCATAAGGAGTTAATGCATAAGGGGGGGGGGCTTCGAACAGTGCCTGGAACATTATAACTGCCACATGGAGACTCATTGCTGTTATTATTATTCCCTATCTGGGTCATTATTTAGGGGTCTGATTCTACAAAAACTGCCTATCTGCTTTTCCTAGGGTCGGCACATTTTTGGAAATCTGCAGTAAGAAGTGAGAGAAGTGGTATGAAGACTTCCAGGAACCACGAGCCTGCATCTGGAGTTTTTTCAAAGAACTGCACAGACACGGTGCTCAGAAACCCGTAGGTCGACTGGACTAAGGCGGACCTGGGTCTGGAGCCCCGCTCTGCTGCTCTCCCTGCTCTGCACTCCCCGGGAGCAAGCCCGCGTTGCCTCTCTGAGCCCGTTTCCGCGTCTGTGAGACGGGGACAGCGACAGTCCTAGCCCACACAATCCCCCCTAGTCCCCTCCCTAGGGGAGATTCACTGAGATGGTGAAGGTAATATCCGCCAAGTCCTCATTATTCCTGCCTCGCACTCAAAAGACCTGCAATTTCTAGCCAGGCGTCCTTAGTTTAACTTTTGTGTAACTTCGAGAGCATCTCCTTCCATCCTGGGTTTGTCGTTTCGTTTCGCCTTTTTTTTTTCTTTTGCATGTGTGTGTGCAGGAGCATCTTAATAATATAATGTATGCAAAACTTCTAAAGGAGGCTTGGCATACAGCTGGCACTCAGCAAGTACCAGTGCTCCTCCCTCGACCACATTCCATCCTGCTCCAAGGCAAGCACACTCCCAAGCGTTGGATTCACTCTTCTGCCTTGGCTTTCACTCAAACCCGACTTTCCATGAGAAAATGAATAATTGCGAAAAATTGCTTACTTTCAAACATACTAAGACTTTCTTTGCAAGAACAACAGCTCACACTGGAGCGTGTTCATGTGCCAGGCCCCAAGCAGTTCACATGTATTAATACATCTCATCCTCACATGACCCTCGGCGGTAGCCCAGATTTTCAGAGGAGCAGAGCAGAAGGATTTGCCCAAGGTCATGGGGATGGCCAAGAGCACAGCCCGTCTTGAACCCAGCTGTGTCAGATGCAAGAACACTTAATGGCCTCTTTCCTGGGTGTGGGGCCTGCCACCCACTTCCTACGACTTTTTCCTCCTGCTCCCATGTCTTTTCTTTGAACTTGGGTTTTGCTGGGGTTGAGTTTATGATTGACTTTTAGTTTTGCCCAAGGTCTTTTCTTCTCGGTACTGATAGATGGGGTCCAGGATCCAGAGAAATGGGAGAAATGCAAAGAAAACAGGGAGCATTCTCCTAAGTGACAAGATTCAAGGCAGTGTTGGCCAAGAGACAGAGAAAGGGTCAGCCCTTACACCATGCACACTGTGCAGTCTGATGATGTTGGTACCATGCATTTTTGTCTTTCTGCATGCAGACTTATGGCCCCATGGATCATAAATAGCTCTGGGTGAGAGGGCAGCTCCTGACTACAGAGATATTCTTTTTTTTTCTTTAGGATTTTATTTATTTATTTGACAGAGAGCTAGAGAATAAGTAGGCAGAGCAGCAGGCAGAGGGAGAGGGAGAAGCAGGCTCTCTGCTGAGCAGGGAGCCCGACGAGGGGCTCGATCCCAGGACCCTGGGATCATGACCTGAGCTGAAGGCAGAGGCTTAACGAATGAGCCACCCAGGCGCCCCTACAGGGACATTCTTAAGGATATTTTGTTTTCTGGGGAAACACACACACACACACACACACACACACACGTGCGCACGCGTGTGCGCAATATCAGATATCTGCCCCGGCTTAAAACACCAAATTTCCTTTCCTATTAAGACAATGGATCAAAGCTGGACAATCCCCCAGCAAACAGGGACAAATGCCTTGGCTTCTTATTTGCAAAAGAGCAAGTATTTTGTCACATAAACTTTGAGAAGATTGAAAAGAAAAAGAACTGATAAATGAGAGAGAATATCTCGAGTGTGGAGAGACTGGAAGGAAGGCAAATGCACATATACAATCACATATATAACCCTATGTGTCTAATAATTTCTACTTTTATTTATCTGTTCTATTTAGCATTTTCCAGTATATGGTTAAGCAGATGGCAACATTTGCAGTAAGATAAATATTGTTCAATGATGCGTATTTCTGTATACAAAGTGTAATGCATTGCTCAAGCAAAATAAAACCCCATTGAGAGAGTGAAAAAAAAAGAAAACCCAACCACCAATAAAATACCCTCTGTTCTCTCTGGTCTCAAAACATTTAGATAGAAAGAGAAGCCACACCTCTCAGGGTGTTAGAACCAGAGGTGATCTGGATACGGTGAGCCAATTTTTCAAAGTCACTGCCAACGTCTGAAAAAGTCCTGAGTTATCTAAGTAATGTGAAGTATGAGGAATTTCTGTCAAAAAATCAACAGTCCCAAGGGGTCAGACGATACAGAAACCCCACTAGATGTTAAGGATGCATGTGCATGGAAGGGCGATTAAAAATTTGGCTCTTTAAATGAAACTTACTAGGTAGCAAATTATCTAAGGGCACAAGGAATAAACGGGACTTCGAGAGGATCACTGGAGGCGAAGGAAAGAAGATAAACGGTTGTTACGTGAACACACACAGCTCCCTTTCATTTGTCCCCAATCTATCCAGAACCTGGAGTGTGATCTTTTTGACACTCTCCCCAGTGTGTTTCCTCCCCCGTGTGTTTAGAAGTGAGCCCATCTGTTTCTTAAATTCTGAGATGACAGTCAAATCCACAGCTTACAGAAGACCCAGTGAAGGACCCGGTGTCTCAGCCACAACTCTGCTCCAATCCACCCGATAATTCTAATATTTAAGAGCTTTGGAAGAGGCGGAGAGGGAAAGAGGAGCTTGCAAATCTTTTATAGATATGCCCATCTTGTCACCATCCTCATGCTGTCTCTGACTCTGCTTGAGAAACTGCATGTTTCTCCTTGGCTCCTTAAAATGCACCAAAAATATAATCAGGTCCCTCCACTGGGGCACCGCTCCCCAGACATAAAAGGTGGCAAGCGCAGAGGCTCTGGGACGGTGGGCACAAAGAGGCAGCAAGGTCTTGCTTAGAAAACGCTCTGGACACAGTGCCTGCTGGACACTCTTTGGGACACACCCACCAGCACCACCACCAGCACCAAGGGGGCCACAGACTCCCTTTGCCTGCAAGAATTGCACCCGCCCTCCCCACCCCGGCCTCAAGAGAGCACACAGATGAAGCATCATGTCCCAAGCATGTGTCTCACCAGCTCTTTGAGAGAGCCGTCTGGAAAATCACAGGGATTTTTTTTTTTTTTAACGTCCTACTCCTGAATCTATCTCCAGGGCATCCTGCTAGCAGCCCTGGCAGGGTCTGCTGACAAACCACATGTTGCAAGGACCTGAGTGGCTAGCGAAAAGGTCTGGTCCTCTCCCAGCCAGCAGCCCAAGCTCAGGCGTGTTGCTGGACTTTGGGAACAGCCTGCCCCCTTCTGGTCTCCTTGAGCTCCAGGGAAGGGCAGGGGCTGGGTGGGCACCGCTAGAGGAGGACAGACCCCCGGATCCCTCCAGCATGTCTACGCTGTGATTTCAGGATCTGGCAGGGCATGGGGGTAGATGTGGGACAGGGAAAAGAGAGGAGACAGACAAGCAGATAAAATACAAACCCAGGAGACATAACAGTTCACAACAGCACGGCAGACACCCTCAGAGAAGGGAGGAGGACCCCCCCCCAAAAAAAAAATATATATATACACCTATATCTATAACAGAAGGTGAAGAAATTGAGACCTGGGGAGACGCGGGGAGGGGGATAGTAATTAAGCCCGCAGATGAAAGCAGAGTTTCAAAAAGCAGTGCCACTCTGCTGCTGGAACGGGCATGCCAAGAGGAATAAAAAAAGGAAACGACATGCTCCCACCTACCTTCCCAACTGCAAACCTCTCTGCGGCTGAGCGGGGAGGTGCGAGAATAGGATACTGAACTGAGCACACACAGACGGGGTGTGGACGGAGTACTCAAAACGTCAAGGACCCAGGAAGAAATCCAGGCCTCCTTCCCTCTCGCCACTTATTTCAACAGGTGGTCTTTGCACCCAAAGATACACCTCCTGGTGCCTGTCTGAATCCCAGATGCAAAGGTATAGGAAGCCCCACGCCGCCGTGTTCAGCCCACATTTTCCCACTGTGGACCAGCAGCGCACGTCCTGACCCCCCTCGCACTCCACTCCGAGTAGGGCTCCAAATCCAGAACGAACCTCGAATCGCATGTCTGCCCAAACACATCATAATTCACCCCAGGAGTTCAAAGGCAGTGTCTGGGAGTACCCTTCTCTGGAACTAAAAGGCCACAGGACGTTGGGAGGGTTCTGGTTCTCCATCAGGAATCTCCCTCCACTTCCCTCCCCACAAACAAGGGAAAGACATCCACCTGGTACCCACGCAGACAAGCCAGCAACGTGAAATGCCATCACGTCACCTCCTGGGGCACAAAGAGCCGCACTCCGGCAAAGAGGGTCACCACTGATTCCAAAGAAGTTTAACAGATCAGCATCACGCTGTGTCTGAAGGTAATCTTCAGTGAGGGCTCCCAGAGCGACAAACGACACAGACAGGCATTCAGTGCCTAAGGGTTCTGAAACTAACCCCTGACATCTGATGTCCCCCAAGGGCTAGGAGAACCCCTGTAGGCAAATGGCATGAGTAAGATAGAGACAGACACACTGCACGTCGTTATTCCTGAAGACAGACTCGCACACCCACAGGGTGCAGAGAGCCTGGCCCAGAGCTGGGGACTCTGACCTCCTGTCCTGCGTGTCCTAGCTCAATGGGCTCAGCAAGGCAGCCCAGAGAAGGTGTGAAAGACATTACTGAAGTTGGGGACAGGATAGAAGGACACCCAGATGGCCCCAGAAGACCTACGGACAAACCAGTTTCAGAGCTCAGACTGTTCACACCCAAGGAAGGCAAAGAAAACCCAGAAGAGCCGAAGTCGTGATGATGTGGTCAGACACACAGCTGGTGACATTAATCGGCTACATGCGAGACGGAGAGCCAGGGACAGCCATCTAGGAGAAGGGGCCATGCCCTGACACTGGACAGCTGGGTGAGGAAAGTCAGAGAGGGCACCGGGAGAGGACAAGGTTAGAGACGGAGAAGGTAGACAGGAGTCGCAGACAGCCAGACATGGCAGACAGGAGACCTGAAGTAAGACCAGGCGCCCAAGCCTGAATTCCGATTCAGGGAGTCGGCTGGGGATCTGGGACACCGATCCCAGACCCCATCTCAGACCAGGAAAAGACAACGAGACGGCAAGCAGGGCACTGAGTTGCCTGCACTCTGCTCAGCAAAAACCGAAAAGATGCTGTGAGCACCACCCACAAGCAGCGGCTGAGGATCCCGGGCACGATCCACGCACTCAGACAGTGAGCGAGGCACCAACACCCACATGCACGGTGCAAGTCGGGGCGCCCGGCCAGAGTGACGGGGAGCAGGAATCCGGCCAGGCTCCGGTAACCCCCAAAGCGCCTCCTCTGGAGATAACTTCCCCAGACCCCAAGGGGGCGGTCCACAGACTCGGGATGGGGCAGCCCAAACGGCCCCCCGAGCCTCGGCAGGGACCCCGCCCCGGCTTCCAGGGAAAGAGATGGGGAGCCGGCAGGCTAGAAGTCCCAGTCTGATGCCCGGGGTTCAAGGGCTGGGGGGGGCTGGGGTCGGGGCTGCCTCCTTCTCACCCTCCCTCCCTCCCGGACGCGAGCCGAAAGGGCATCTTACCAGCGCCCGCGCGGGCAGTGCCCCGCGGCTGGCGGGCTGCTGCGCCCGGGGTTCTCCGGGGCC
>LNAC01000248.1:2197746-2217432 GCA_002007465.1 Ailurus styani
GGAGGAAAAGGAGGAGGGAGAGGAAGGGGGTGGGGGCGAGCGGAGAGGACGCACACCCCCCACGAGAGGAGTAGGAGTGGGGTGGGGGAGCAGGGGACAGTTTCCACGGCAGAGAAAAGGGGCGAGGGCAGGAAATCAGGGGAGCTCTGGGTGAGGGTGGGCGCGCTCAGGATCAAGGGGAGGTCAGGAGGACCTGGGGGTCCTGAGATCCTGTCCTCCGGGTGGGAAGCCAGCACGAGGCAGCTGAGCGGAGCGGGCTCCCCGGCCTGGAGTTTGCAGTCCAGGTATGTTCCACGGGCACAAAGACTGCCGGGCAGGTGGAGACGTGAGAAACGTATCAGGAGTGTCGGAACCGCGGCAGGGTCTCACGCAGCGGGTCCCTGGGTCCCTGGCTTGAAGGGGCAGGGAGGAGGCTATGAATGAGTCTCTGTGAGTGACTCCTGAGTCACACCCCACCCTCTAGAGCCAACGATGTACTGAGTACTTCACTGAGTCACTTCTCTGGTCCCTAAGGATGAACAAGCCAAGAGACTCCAAACCTACTTGGCAAGCAAGTGCTTTAGTTGGGGGGGGGGGCGGACACCCAGTGGAGTTTTTCAACCTTCCGTGGCTTCAAGGTCCAAAGTCTGGCCCCTGAGCCTTCCTCTAGGTCTTCCTTCCAATCCATCCTGAAGCCTGCCTTCCCCTCCATACAGGGGTCAGCTCCTGGGGGAATGGGTCTTGCCTTGCAAAGAGGAGTTCTTTCCCATCTGGGCTGGACTGTCCCAATGACCTTGAGCCAGGAGGACTCCTCCCTGGGCCTGAGCTTCCTTCTCTGTCAAAGAGAGTTCAGACTGACTGTCCCAACGGACTCAAGTTTCATCCCCAGTCTTCTCTGACTCTGTCTTTCCAGTCTTTCTCTCGCTTGTCCTCTCACCCAGCCACCCCAAGACACAGAGAGTGGACAGAGGGGGAGGGGGCATCCTGGACAGAACGTAGCATATAAGAATACAATAGCAGATCGAATCTCCAGTTTGTCAATCAGGGACTGGAGGGCCGGGGGCAGAGCTTGCATCTTGTCTGCTGTGCCTTTAAACCTCATCCTCATTTTTAAAGAGAAGAAAGTGGAGGAATAAACAGGATCCATTAGAGAAGGAGGCAGAGAGGGGAAAGAGATGGTTTCACCCACTCATCAAGAATCCACGCACATCAAACTTGTGTCTCGCACTGGGGCCAGGTGCACGTACCCAAGGTAAGGCTCAGTCTCCCCTTCAGCAAGCTTGGGGTCCAAAGGGGGACCCAGATGTAGATATTGGTCATTAAAGATCTGTGAGGTCAGTGTTACTTTAGAGACGTGCACAAAGTGCTATTGCTTCATGAGGGTAGGGTGGTAGGGACCACCTAGAAAATGCTTTCTGGACCCACATCACAAGCCAACCCACTTCCCTGAACTGAGGGTGTAAACTGCCAGCTAGTGGGGATTCTACACTACGGACTAGACTCAGCCTTCAGGGTATCTCCAGCCTGGTCAGACATGTGCACCAGCATAGCGGCAGTCCCTTTGGGCTCAGCCCACCTAACCAAGATTGAAATAGAAGAAGAGAGGCAAGTTCTCTGGCTTTCTGTCATCTGTTTATCCCTTGGCAATATTTTGGTTGTAAGGAATAATACCTCTATTCTAACTGTCTTAAAAATAGAGTTTACTGGATCATGTAACTGAATATTTCAGAGTAAAGACATCAGGTGAGGTTCGATCCAGCAACTCATAACTCTGACTTTGAATTCTTTTTTTCCCCTATCTCTCCTCTCTGCCTTTCAAGGGATCTGTTCCATTCTGAGGCTCTCTCTTCATGTCACAGCCTGGCACCAACTGCTGAGACTGCTTATATCCTCTGTTCGTTTCTAGCCCAGAGGAAGGAGGGTCAGTATTTCCCAGCATTCTCCTCAAAGGTGCAGAGATGCTCTCTGATTGAACCAGCTTTAGGCCATAGGTTACCCCTAACCAAGCAAGGTAGCCAGGAGCATAGAATACGCTGATCAGCTTGGCCGAGGTCCCAAAGATCACCATTGGCACTGGAGCCAGTGTCCCCGCAACCACCTGGATGTTCTATAGGGATCAGGGTCTTATGGGAGAGAAGGAACAGGTACAGGGGAGACAGGCACCATTATCTAGTCCATGGGGCCACTTCGATGCTACATGACCTTGGACAAGCTGCTCTCCTCCAAGGACTTTGGTTTCTTTTAAGGCCAAATGACGGACTGGATGAGATGGTCCCCAAGATCATCATGTCATGTCCCCAGAACTCTTCCTCAGTGTCTAAACAAAGCTTCCCAATCCCAGCAAAGGCTGCCCTGGGGACTCCTGGCATCGACGCCCTCCAGCCCATCTTTGCTTCAAGGTCTCTGCTGCATTTTTTCCTCTAAGCAACAATGATGTTATCTGCTTCCTGCACATGACACGTTTAACCATGGTCCTCTGGGGCCCATGCTCCGGTTCAGCTCCCTTGGGGGCTACCAGCTAAAAGAGTGAGGTTAAGGATCCAGGCCCCCAAGTCCCTGGAGAGAAAGAGAGAGAGTTGTTTGTTTATCTCAACTCATAAAAAGCCATGCGAGAAAGAGGTTTAAAAGCTCCGGGCAGGTTATGGATGCCATAAACAGCTTATGTGAGGTTTTTAGGATGAAAAATCACCTGAGAGAGAAGGGCAGGAAGGCAAGCTCCTAGGGTCGCCGAGATTATTCCTCCTGCCCTGAGACAGACCGACAGCGCGTCAAGCATCTGAACAGAGCCTGATGTAGAAGACAGCCCGGGAGTATGCAAGCAGCAGCGAACGTGGCAACAGCAGCGAGTCTCTTTAGAATTTTTAAAGCTCATTCAGTCATTCAACACAGATGTATTGGACCCTGTTATGCGCCAGGAACCATGGTGGGCAAGAGTAAAACAGATATGAAGATGATTCCCTAAGGATTTTTTCTTTTTAAATACGGCTCCTGCTCTCCCGTTAGCTGAAAGCCAGAACTCTAAGGAACTTCCAACTGATGTGCGGGATTCCCTCCACATCCCCACCCCAATCTTGTTTGATCATCACTTTCAAATGAGGGGAGAGAAGATCAGTGAGCAAGGAGAGTTCTGAGCTCTTGGGTGTGCCCAGTGCGAAGCTAGGAGCTAGAAGGGAAATCAGGGAAAAACGGTCTTCACCCTCAAGGGGCTCTGAGATTGATGCCCAGCTCTGCTGCTTTTTATCTGAGACTTTTAGCATCAATTACATTCCTTATGCCTTGGTTTCCTCATCTGTAAAATGGGGAGATAAAAACAGGGCCTTTCTCATAGATTTCTTATAAGGATTAAATGAGATAACCCATGTAAAGGGTTTTTCTATAGAGACTAGAACACAGTAAATACTCCATAAAAGGTACTGTTCATTTTGTTAATAACAGTAGGGCAGTGTCGATTATGAGTGTCCAAAGGTATCAGAGAGGAAACAAAGGGTAGTCAGGGAAGGCCGCCTGGAGGAAGCTGCATTAAATCTAGCCCTCCAGTTTGATAAAAGACTCCCAGTACCCCCAAGGGCAAGGACCTCTTCTGTCTCTGGCACTCTGCATAGTGCAGGTCATGGAGTAAACCTTGGGCATAGAATGACCACCAGCTGGTGGACTGGAGCTTACAAGTTGGCAGAACCCATCACCATCTTGGCAACTTTGGAGTTGTGTGAATTTAGGCAAGGTGCTTAACATTACCAAACTTCAGCTTCCCAATCTGTAAAAGGTGAGGAAAAATAATGCCTGCACCCTAAGGCTGCTGTGGGGTATGGGATCAGGGTATGGTATATAACAAAGTGCCGTATATTTTGTACTAACTGTTGGCACTGGCCAGTGTCAGTGTTGATGGAAGGTTAGCCTGGCTATGATGGCAGGCTGATCAGCAGAGAACAGCTCTCCGCTTCTCTCAAGTACTCAGGACAGAAGGTACCAGAATGCTAGGGCCTGACATGCCTTCTTCTGAATTTAAATAAACTTCAGCCAAAGAGTCACATGTAGTCAAATAAGTGAGGTTTTATTGTTTTTTTTTTTTTAATATTAACCTGCCTTAATCTTAATGTGTCTTTTTCTTTTTGGTTTCTTAGAGCCTGTTTTTACCCAGGCTGTTTTGACCCTGACTTTGGTCTTAAAAAATGTAAAACCTCCCCTGCCCCCCCCACCAGAGTTTCACTTCAGCATCAAACAGAAGTCATAAACATGCCCCTGATTCACGGTGTCAGTGGGAGGGTTACGCACAGAACACCGTCGCATTGCTAGGGATCTCTGGTTCTCTCAGGCAAGCACATGAGCACCACGATTCCTGGGGAGCTGGAGGTCAGAGGAGCCAGGATGCCAGAAGCCACAACCCCCCAGCCCTGCCCACCCCCCCAGCACATGAGGCCACAGACACACATCACCTGTACCCCCCCCCCACNGAGCTGGAGGTCAGAGGAGCCAGGATGCCAGAAGCCACAACCCCCCAGCCCTGCCCACCCCCCCAGCACATGAGGCCACAGACACACATCACCTGTACCCCCCCCCACTCTACCCCAGAGAAGGAAACAGCCTCTGATGGGAGCGCAGACATAGGTAGGTGACGCGTCCTGACAGACACCCAGCTGTGTTCTAACACAGGCTGCCGGTCCAGGGACTCGTCCACCCCGTGCATCAGCAGAGGGAGCTCTAGGTAGCAGAGAACTTCCCTCTGCCAGCACTTTCCTGTAGAAAAGATCTGGAGACAGCAAGGAAAAGCCGGAGTCCTAACGGGAGCTGGATCCACCCAGCGCAGAAGGGACCCCCAGTCATTTGCAAGGGCAGCCTGTGGGGGGCGGGGCTGGGGGGGGACGGAGGAGAGGGGGACACACAGGATGGAGAAAAAGGACAGGGGAAATCAGGAACCACCACGCTGCCCACGGATTATGTGACCTTGCCTGGTACCAGCGCTTGACCCCTGAGGTCTCACAGCCTTTATATTACCCTTGAACGCTGTGATGTTTGAAGAAAGGACCCACTCTGGGTCCAGTTAGCAGACGATCTTGGCAGGCATTTTTTGTTTTTCTTTAAAATAAATACTTATTGTGTGTGTCCCTGATGCCCGGCATGGTCCCTGGGACCACAGGCTGCAGTGATGACAACGACCACAATGATGGTGGGCGCTCGTTCAATGCCAAGCCCTGTGTTCAGACTTCGACAAGTAATGGTCTCCAAATATTTACTGAGAACCTCCTCGGTGCCCAGGATAGTGCTCCTGCTGAGGATGTAGCCATGAGTAAGACACAGCTCGTCCTTGGCCTCGTGGAGTTTACGTTCTCGTGCGGGGGCACAAGGGCCGAGACCAGTAAGTAAATGTGTTACACAAGTAACACCGGAGAGAGATGAGTGCTCGGAAGGAAGTAAAAAGGAGCCACCTGCTAGTGGCTACACTAGGGCAAGTTCAAACAGGCGGGCAGGGAATGCCACTCTCGGAGGGAGTGCCACTGCAGAGTCTCATGCACTGTCACAAAACATGACTTTCAGAGGGGTCTGAGTCCTTTCGAGCAGCAAGCATCACCTGTCCAGTGAATAAATAATGGTAGGTCTATTTCTTTCAAGTGTATATACATGTCATCAAGATGGGTAAATGAAGAATGCTGCTTGATTGGCATTTCTTCTGTAATTTTGGACTTTCTCAAACCCTGGTTAATAAAAACTCAGCTGTTGGCTGGTGTGACGGGCAATCAGGAATGGGTTAGCAGGGCGCCTGGGTGGCTCAGTGGGTTAAAGCCTCTGCTTTCGGCTCAGGTCATGATCTCAGCGTCCTGGGATCGAGGCCCACATCGGGTTCTCTGCTCAGCAGGGAGCCTGCTTCCTCCTCTCCTTGTCTCTCTGCCTACGTGTAATCTCTCTCTCTCTGTGTCAAATAAATAAATAAAATCTTAAAAAAATAAAAGGAATGGGTTAGCAGAAAAGTCCATAACAAAAAAGAAAAGTTAGAAAGATACCACCTTATTAAAAAAAAAAAAGATTGGGAGCAACTGCTGCATTAAATCAAATATTTTTTGGTCCAAATAGCCTTTTATTTTACTAACTTGTCCCTTAGCCCTCTCCAAGGTTCTCTGTGTTCCAGAGGTTTCCACCTAGGCCCTCTATTTTTGCGTCGGTAGGTTCAGCCTTGTCCCCACAAACTCATCTTCTCCTGTCTTGCCCCCAGACTCTGTTCTCCACCCCCATCTCAACCCATATTTTAGCTATTGTGATTCTTCAGTATCTTTCGAGCATCTTTTGCTTGTAATCCATTCCAAAAAGACTTCAGGGAAAAATCAGTTATTGGAAGCATATCGAATATGCTGGAGTCTGCTAGCTGCCTACCAAACATCCAGTGTTACCTTCTTGCTTGATAAAGAATCTTGATTTATTTATGGTGATGGTGTGCCCGAACACAGCAATGGTTCCCAGCTTTCCTTGTAGTTGAGGGTGATTGAAGAAAGAACGGTAGACATCATTGTGAAGCTTCCAAGAAATCCTTTGGGAGAGGATGCTAAATCAGTTGGGATGAGTACCCTTTTTGTCTGGAATGTAGGAAGGATAGCTGGAACTCCAGTAGCCATCTTGTGTCCATGAGGATAGAAGCCAGTGCTAGAGATAATGAGCCAGAAAGACAGAAGCAGCATAGGTCCCTGATGCCTTCTGATCAGCCATCTATGGCCGACCCTTGGACTTCTTTTCAAAGCTGAGAATGAACCTCCCATTGATTGAAGCCACTCTAGCTGGGTTTCTATTTCTCTATCTGGTCTGCTGAGATGTGAGGTGAAATTGAACCATGGCCCTGAGAGAAGGTCAAGGATAGAGCTAGGCCTTGGGAAGAGCTGGAACCAGAGACCCCAATACACCAGTCAGGTCCTTCATCTCTTGCCTCTGTTTCTCTCCAAATGCTTGAGTAATTCTCTTTCATGGCAGAACAATGCCCTCCTTGTATCAGAAACACAGCTGCCACAGCTTCTGAGTGTCATATCCCAGAGCCACCACAAAGGGACAGATACTCCTTCTACAACCACGGGCCTCAAGTGGACCCTCAATGCTGCTCGACAAGTGGGCCTTCGGCTGTTCCAGGCGCCCTCCGGCACCTTAGGCTGCGTGTTTCACACCCCTCTCCCATTCCTGGTGCTCCTCTCCTTGGTCACTTGCCAGGTGACCTTGCCTCTTAGGTGGCTCAGAAAGGAGGACATAGGCACATAAGAGTTGCCCAAAGCTCCCTAGACCTCATTTCCCCACTCCCCTGCTGTGCGGTGCTGAGTGACTTTTGGTGGACAAACCAGCCAGACTTGTGCCTGAGGCCCCGTCCTCCGCTTGCCCACGAGACCACTCCAACTCTTCCTCTCTCTCCCCTCTGGCATCATTGTTCCCTCCGTGATCTAAACTGACGGCTATTTCTCTGACTGAAAACAAACACAGACAGTCCTCTCTTGGCCCCACTTCCTTCTCTAGCATCTACCCCATGTTTCTGTTCCCTTCCCAGCAAGGCTTCAAGAGTTGTTAATTCGGGGTCTCCCATTTGCTCTTACATCAGGCCTGTGCCCCCTGTTGCCCACCAGACTTCACATGCTCTGAAGTGGCTCTTAAGAGCCTCATACCTCTCAGCTCATGAGCTACTCCCATCCCGCACGACCATCCCAACAAAACCACACGGCCCCTGCTAGCCTTCCTGATTGTCTGGAAATGGCTCGGTCGTTTTGTGCAGCACTGGTTACCTTTCATAAATACAGCATTGATCATAGTTGTTGTTTTATGTCTGTCTCACACCACTAGATCACAAGCTCCACTACAGGAGGTTTTGTTTGTTTCATTCGCTGCTCTACCCCCACCATTAAGTACCTGGCACCAAGTAGGTGTTCAATTAAATCGTGTTGGATCAATGAATGAATCACTTTCTCAGTCACAGTCCAGAAACATCTCAGCAAAGGGTGATCATGATCCTGGCTTGAGTCTGGTGCTCCCTTAGGGGCCATCGACTATAGCTACAGAAAGGGAATCGCAGAAGGATGGAGAACCCACATGAGTCATGTAACGAGGGGGCCATTTGCAGGAGGGGAAGGACCGAAGATGCCATATGCAGGGTGATGGTTGAGAACGAGTCTCTGGCTATAGAACACTGGTTTGAATCCTGCATCTATCTGGTACTAACTCTGGGGACTTGGCAAGTTGTTTCCCATCCCTGCTCCTTCTGGGAGGACATCTTACCCTCCTCCTAGGATTGTCATAAAGCTTAAATAAATGACTTAATGGTAAAAAAAAAAACACTTGGAGCAGTGCAAAGCATAGAGTATAAAAACTGAAAACTATTAGAAAAACAATGGGGACTTGATAAAATAAATACATATATATTTGGAGAAATCAATATACTCGTTTTCCATGTCAGCAGATAAACAGAAATAAAAATAAGTAAAGGCATAGAGAAATTGCATTGTGCAACCTACAAACTCAATTTAATAGATGTACACAGAAACAAGCTTACCTTAACAGAAAATAAATATATTTTCTAATATCCAAGAAATCTGTCATACGCAATAGACATAAAGAAAGCCTCACAAATAAAATAGAAGAGATTTTGCTCAAGCCAAATTCTGATAATAATCTAATAATGTTAGAAATACCTTTTTTATAACTTAAAAATTGAGAAATGTAATTCCAGACAACAAAATCCAATCTTTTTTAAAAGCGATAAATAAAAGAACACTTTGTAATAGAATCTACGGAATATAACAAAAGCTGTAGTCAGAGGAAAATTAATAGACTTCAGTGCTTTCATTATAAAGAATGACTAATAAAACAACAAGGGAAATTGTTACAAACCCCAGGAGGTTAGAATACGAACAAAATAAACTCAAAGAAATTCTGAATGGAAAATTAATAACAATAGAATCCGAAAGTAATGGAATAGAAAACATAAAGAGCAGAAGGGAAAATAAACTCAAAAGCTCATTTTTGAAAATACCAGACTGAGAGAAGGGGGTCAAAAGGTATAAACTTCCGGTAGTAAAATAAGTCAGTCCTGGAGAACTGATGTACAGCACAGAGATGGTTAATAATACTGTCTTGCATATGTGAAAGTTGCTAAAAAAAATAGATCTTAAAAGCTCTTATCATAAGAAGACCACCTTTTGTCACTATGCATGGGGACGGGTGTTAACTAGACTAATCGTGGTGATTATTTTGTAATATATACAAACAATGAATCCCTATGTTAATAAGTCCCCCCACCAAGTCTGATTAAAGAAAATAGAAAAGACGGTTCTATCAAAAAGAAGGCTTAACCAAAGTTACAGAAGCGAAGAAAAACAGAAGAGAATACCATATGCAATTCTATGGCAACACGTTTGATAACCAAAATGAAATGGCTAATTTATTGGAAAAAAATATTTAAAATGACACAAGGAAAGTTAACACACTTGAAGGTACCAGTTACCAGAGAGATGAGAGATCTAGCATTAAAGAAGATCCCAGGTCAGAGAGGTTCAATGCTGAGTTCTATATTCACCCTATGTAAAAAAAGATTGTTCCTTTCTTTTTTTTAGAGAGAGAGAAAGAGAAGAGAAAGCAGAGGGGGAGAGGGAGAGAGAAAATCTCAAGCAGACTCCCTGCTGAGCACACAGCCCAACACAGGGCTTGATCCCATGACCTTAGGATCATGACCTGAGCCGAAACCAAGAGTCTGATGCTTAACTGAGTGAGCCACCCAGGCGCCCTGCTTCTGTATTATTTAAACAGTTCCAAATCATACACACTGGTTTTCAGATTTGACTGAATGACAAATCACCAGATGAGTTTTTGTTCTATTTTGTTTTAACTAATGATGTCCAAACCTCAGCCCTAGATACTCCTCTTCAATTGGTCTGGGTTTTGCCAGGTATCGACCTCCAGATGATTCTCATGTGTAAGCCAGGGGAGGTAACGTCTTCCAGAAGAAGTAATGAGAAGCCTTTCAATTCCTTTAAAAACCAGTTTTGATGAAGATAGTACCAGAAAAGGAAACTCTAAATAACTTTTATTCAAGAAGAAAGACAAATCTTTTGAATAAATTACTAGCATCAAAGGACTAAAGTGCTATGACCAGGAAGAGTTTGTTTCAGGACTTCGAGGCTGGTTTGAACCAGGGACAATATAAACGTAATCCATTAATTACATCAGTATATTACAGGGAAAGCTGAGAAGCCTTTTGATTCAATTTGGCAGTCATTCCTGACAAGTTACCAACTAAAACATTTACAGGAAGAAGTCACCTAAATATAATGAAGGCTACTGAACATAAAAATTTGTTTTAAAATGGTAAAATTTTAAAATGTTTAAATAATTTCGGGAGTTCTGAAAATTCATTAAGACAAGAAAATAAAATAATCAGTTCTTATCTGGAAGAGAAGAACTTACACTCTCTTTTTCCTGATGGCTTACTCTGTGTACTAAAGGAAACTAATGGACTCTAGTAAAAAATAAAAGAACAAAACAATAATCTTTGTAGAATCAAGAAAAGCATTTGTAAGGTTACTGGAAACAATAAAATTATACAATATTAACAGCTTTTCTACATATGAACACTAATGACTAAGAAATGGATATGGAGGGAAATTGGATGGAAAAAATATTCCTGGGGTGCCTGGGCGGCTCAGTGGGTTAAGCCTCTGCCTTCGGCTCAGGTTATGATCTCAGGCTCCTGGGATCGAGTCCCAGATCGGGCTCTCTGCTCAGTGGGGAGCCTGCTTCCCCCTCTCCCTCTGTCTGCCTCTCTGCCTACTTGTATTCTCACTCTCTGTGTCAAATAAATAAATAAAATCTTAAAAAAAAAGAAAAATATTCCATCCATAGTGTAATGGTTAGCACTCAGGACTCCGAAAAAATATCCCAGTCACAACAGCACCAACTGTGGAATAACTTAAGAAGAAAAGATTCAGGAATTATAGAGAGAAAAGTTTTAAAAATGATCTTCAAAATCTCACTGAATTTCATAAAACAAGATCTAGAAAAATGAAAATAAACACTATGTTCTTGAGTGGGGAGACTTATATAAAATGCAAGCCTTCTCCAAATTAATAAAATTAACTAAAAACTCCACCATAGACTAGAATATCAGCAGTTTGCTTTCACTGCTAAGGGGAGGGAAAGGAGATTGGATTAAACAAATGGAAAAGGAAATGCCCTAAAATAGCCAATAAATAAATAAATGGCAGAGATATGCCTGCCTTAACTTATATCAGAATATACCATGAAGTCACATATAAGCATAGAAAAACATGGTATTCCTAGTTTAGGAACAACAACAACAAAAAAGATCACTTCGATCTCTTGCAGGGAACTAAATATATAACAAAGGTGATATTTGAATCCAGCAGGGTAACATGGTTTATTTAAAATATGTTACTGGCCTAACTCAATTTCCATTGGAAGAAAATAATGTTGAGCTCTTATCTTATATCATGTATAAGGAAACTCCAGATGGGTTAGAATCCTGAATATAAATAAAACAAAACACTGAAAATGTCAGAGGAGACAGAGAAAGGAAGGAGAAAACAACTCTAAGAATGAACGAGAACAGGAGGAAAAAGAAGGTTAGCAGGGCTTAGCTTGAGAAAGAGGAAGGCAGTTTTGAATAAATTTGAGTCTTATAAACTAGAAAGGAATGAGAGAGAAAGATGTCTAGCGTGGTGAAAACACTAATGGCACAGTGAACACCTATTTAGCAACACCTAGGAAGGAAGCACTGATTTATGCTATCAAATGAATGGGCCCCAACAACATGCTCCAGAAAGAAGCAAGACACAAAAGACCATATACTGTATAATTTCACTTACATGGAATGTCCAGAAGAAGCAAATCTATTGTGACAGAAAGAAGCTTAGTGGTTCCTGGAGGCTGGGAGAGGGGGAAATAGGGAGTGAAGGATGATGAATACGCAATTTCTTTTGGGGCTGATGGAAATGTTCTAAATTAGATTATGGTAATGGTTGCATAACTGTAAATTAGATTATGGTAATGGTAGCATAACTGTAAATACATCAAAACAGGTGAATTTTTACAGTATGTAAGTTGTATCTCAATAAACCCATTAAAATATTCATCCCACTAAACCCACATTTGTTTCTTAACTGTGCAAGACATACAGTATCCTGCCTCACCAAGGATATAAAGTACAGGGTTTGTTTTTCCTAAAATTCGCATATACCACGTCAAGTAGGTCAACTGTCAGAAATCTGAAGGAGAGATCAGTAAACTGCCACCACCTATAATTCCAAGTGTGCATTCCCCTCACAGACGTTCTGGAGGTAGGCCACCTTGAGCTCACATCCCAGTCCCAATACTTACTCCCTCTATGGCACACAGCCTCAGTTTCCTTATCTGTAAAATGGGAAGGCGATCAATTATGAGAATTAAATCAAGAGTGGTATATAAAGAATTTAGGTGATCCCTGGCACACAGTAGACCTACAATAAATACGATGGGGAGGACAATGATGATGGTGGCGATGGTGCATAGGATTAGAGCAGAGGAAGAATCTGAGAATAGTCTAATCCATATATTTATTTTCATTCATTATGGTTTTTTACTAATATGCATTTATACATTTTTTAATTTTAACATTCATGCTATTATCCACAGTAAGTGGATATTAACAAACAAATTATGTAAAGTTCTACAATTGCTAGAAAGAAAATTGCTGGCTTCTCCCAAAGTTTTTTTTTTTTTTTAAACTGAAGAGAAAACATACAGTATCTTTAAATTTTCTAATCAGTGTGCCAAGGACAGATGGAAGAGGACTAAAGGCCATTTGTAGAGTTTGAACAGTACTCCTCTGACTTACTCCCAAAGACCATCAAGGGGCGCCTGATAGGCTCAGCTGGTAGAGTGTGTGGCTCTTGACTTTGGCACTCCAATTTCGAGCCCCGCATTGGGTGTAGTGATTATTCAAACAATAAAAAATAAAAAGAAATCTCCAAAGACAGTGGAAATACCTCTGAGCAGTTTGCTTTGGGAGGACCCTTCCTTCCACAGTGGTCATAAAGTAATATATTGCTATTATCTAACAGAGCGATAGCATTCTGGGTCAGTAAAGAAACTACTAATCTTTTAGGGCAAAGAAGGACATGTGTTTCTTTCTAGGCTGCAAAGTGCACATTTTTGGTTAAAAATCATCCCAGAGAAGGGACTTGTGGGTGCCTTCTGGGGTGCTGCAAATGTTCTATACCTTATCTGGATAGTTGTACATTAAAAATTAGATGAGCTCTACACTAGAGATAGATATACTTCAACGTGTTATATATTTTATTACCTCTATGAGAAAGAGAGAGAGAAATCTGGAATCTAATCAAGTGTTCCAAGGAAACACATATATGAAGAAAAAAACTTCTTTATGCAATTGTAGTCATCACAGCCTCTCTACAATAGCAAAACATTAGAAACAACTTAAGTTTGAACAGTATCAGCTAATAGTTAAGTAAATTATGGGATACTCATTTATTGGAATGTTTATGCAACAACTAAAATGTATATGGAAAGAGGCACCTCGGTGGCTCAGGTGGTTAGGCAACTGACTTTGATTTTGGCTCAGGTCTTAATCTCAGGGTTGTGAGATCAAGCCCCATGTCAGGCTCCACACTCAGCATGGAGTCTGCCTGAGACTTTCTCTGTCCCTCCCCCTGCTCACACTCTCTCTCTAAAATACATAGAATCTTTTAAAAAATGTATATGGAGAGTTTGCAAAAACATAGAGAAGTGCTGTTACAAAGTTAAATTTTTTAAAAAAACCTTTAAGACATAAAATATTTGTGTGTACCATAGAAGCATAATTATGCTAAAATATGCACTGAAAATGACAAGATGAAAATACCCCAGATTTGATTTTATTTTTTTAAAGATTTTATTTATTCATCTGAGGGAGAGCGAAAGAGAGAGCATGAGCAGGGGGAGGGGCAGAGGGAGAAGCAGACTCCGTGGTGAGCAGGGAGCTCAAGGCAGGACTCAATCCCTGGACCCTGGGATCACTCACTACCTGAGCTGAAGGAAGATGCCCAACTGACTGAGGCATCCAGGCACCCCAGAAATATCCCAGATTTTAATACTATCTTCGAATGGTGAATCTATGATTTTTAAAAAGATTTTATTTATTCACTTAGAAAGAGAGAGGGAGAGAGACAGCGTGTGTGTGAGTGGGGGAAGGGTCAGAGAGAGAATCTCAAACAGACTCAGTGCTGAGCATGGGGCCCAAGGTGGGGCTCGATCTCACGACCTTGAGATCATGACATGAGCTGAAATCAAGAGTCGGCAGCTTATCCGAATAAGCTACCCATGCGCCCATGGCTGATTTCGTTTCCTTCTTTCAGACTTTCTGCATTTATGATAAATGTGTTTCATTTTCATAATTGTATAAATACAATTAATACATTTACATTTCTAATAGAAAAAAGCAAAAACTGGACCACGAATCCATCTTGCGGTGACTAATAGCATGGGCTGTTTGGAATTGCAGACTGGATGTCACATGCTGGTCTTTTTGCTTTAAAAGAGCAGTCATTCCGGCGGCTAAAACCAATTTCCTAAGGAGATCGCCATCAGCCTCAGCATTATGGCTCAGCTGCAGCCCTCCTGACATACAGTTTTGAGATGTGCCTCCTGGTCAGAAAATAGTTGGCTATGTTCTACCAATTAAGGATTTCTTCTTCGTCGCCAGAAGAGCTCTTCAGAGAACTTAGACTTCTGGGAAGTTTCTGTGTGTCCAGTGCTGGACTGAAACGCTGTAACTGAAAGAGATACAATCTCCCTGAGATAAGATCATAGCAATATGTAGGTCTTCTGAGGAGGCTCCTTTGGAACAGTAATTATGAGCATTCCAGGTATTCTCTAAGACTTTCCATCACTAAGGAAAGAGCCACATTATGGGTGGTGGAACTCCGAGGAATTTGGGCTTGATCTCCGAGCAAGACTGCCAGTAAAGACAGAGGCGATGGCAGTACTGAATAATTTCGCTGCATTTATTCTTAGTCATCCACTTATTCAGTATTTAGTGAGTACCAGAATTTGTGCTAAACCCTATTATTTTCAAGCTTACACCAGAAGTTGGCAAATAAGTTTCATCTTTCACGCCAAATTTGATCAGTTGGTACTGGCGGCATAGAGGGCTCTGCTGGAAGAGATTCTGGGACGGTGTCCAAACTCAAATGAAAAGAGCAATGATCGATTAGTAATGTCTGCTGTTACTGCAGAAGGGGGAATGGTGGTGCATGTGCCATGCATTTGCCAGGTCAGCTGGATTACTTCTTCCAGTTTAATGACGGTCACTTAAGCTCTGACACATGCTCTATTCCCTACAGGTTGAAGGAACCAAATTCCTACCCAAGTTAGCATCACTGGAGGAGCATTAACAGAGGAGCTGGAAAAAGAGTGAATGTTGACCATCTGCTACCAGCTAGACCTTGTATAGTTCTCCTCCCACAAAACGAGGTAGATGATCTTCAGGATACCTCTCTGCGGTAAGCATTGCTACCTCCTTCTTACAGATGAGGACCTAGGCTACAGCCAGGGAAATAACTTTTCAGAGTCCACCATCAGTCACAACAGGACTGCTTGTCTATCCAATGAGCGATCCAGGCTTAACGTGGAACCCAATAAAATACCATAGTGTCCACTTCTTTTCAGAAGATCATACAACTAATTCCACTAATTCTTGATGATGACTTTAGTTAAATGGGTCCCTTCAGTGAAGTATTCGATCCAGTTTGTTCATCAAGACAAGGCAAGCTGTTGTCTGTTCCACTTTCTGCCCAACCCCAGAATGGCTGGTGTCATTTGGAGAGGCAGATACCACTGTCACCCAAGCAATAAGCCCAAAGCTCTTGGCTACCAAGGCACACTCTGTGAATAAGCCCCAGGAAATCCAACCAACCCTTTCTTTTCAGGTTCAAATGTTCATGATTGTTTGATGGACCAGTCATCACCCCATAAAATCACATATAATTACATGTTATTACACAGTTACTATGTGCCAATTCCTCTGCAAAGAGCTCCAGCTGCACTTCTGCATCAGATCCTCACACTGTCCCTAAAACACAGACACTACAGTTATCCTGACTTGACAGACTAGTGATAGGAGTTGTTAGGGTCAAGGAACTTAGGCAGAATCATGTAAGTAATAAGGTAGGGATCAGACTCTAACCCAGGCAATCAGACCCCAAAGTCTTAACTTTAAATTGTTTATTCAACTATTAGTTCTCAATGATTTCCAATATATCCTCTCTAGTGGGGTCACTCTAAAAGTAGACTCTAAGGCAAAGATGTAGATAGAAGTACTATATTTGGTTGGGGATCCCAGAAAACTCCAGAAGGAAGGGATAGGACATTGAGGCAGGGAAGGGAAGGAATAGAAACCTACAAAATGTATCCCCTCAAGTAAGTTACCAATATGAGAAGTTTCTAGAACTAGAGTTTCAAGAACTAGAATTTCCTAGTTAGAATTCGATCCTTCTTGGAGAACTCCAGGAAACCCCATGTAAAGTATCCCCAAAAGGCAAGAGAGCTGGGGTATTGTATACCCAATACCTAGCAGTTAGTGGTCAAGGGCTGCTTGCAAGGGCCATGAACTCCCTGCTACTTCCAGTCTGCCACACATGTGGGCAGAGTGGGCTCTGATGGCCAGAGAAAGCCCTGATGCAAGGAGCTCTCGGACCAGAGATGGGAGCCAGTGAGCCCACATGGAAACCAGAGGCCTTGGGGGTGTGAGCAGGACATCAACAACTGTCACAGTTCTACCTCTCTTTCTTCCTTTTTTTTTTTTTTGTAAGCCAACTTTACTGAGGTTTATATTAGAGACCACAACATTTACCCATTTTGGCTGTACAGTTGAACAACTTTCAACAAATTCACCAAGTTGTGTGACCATCATCACAGTCTATTTTTAGAATATTTTCAGCACCCCACTAAGATCCCACATGCCCATTTACAGTTAATCCCTATTCCCACTTCTAGCTCCTGGTAACCATGAATCCACTTTTTGTCTCTGTCGATTTACCTTTCCCGAGACATTTTACATAAATGAATCCTACAATATGTGGTTGTCTGTGTAAGTGAGAGAGTGCCTCCCCAATGGCTAAGGTTGCAGAAAGGAAGTAAAAGCAAGGTGAGCAAATAAATTTTCCATGCAGATGGTGGGGACATTCTAGATGAAGCCAACGGTTGCATTACAACCGGCAGTTAAGCGATAACCTGTGCTTAGACTAGAGTCCCATCTTCCCCAGATACATTCATTCATGTGAATTTTTGAGGTGATGTATTTTCAAGATATCTTTTCAACACAAAGGACTGGCAGGCAGCAAGAAATCTTGAAGCCCATGAACCCTTTAGCCTGAGCACTGGAATGAATGGGGCTTTCTCTAAAACCCCTGCTGTTAAACAGATCTAATGGTTTCTGATGATATTGGGAACTGAAGAGGTCAGTCTTTGGAAGTGACTGATGCACAAAGGGATCTTGATCTCTTATATGGCCTGCCAATCCAGTCACAGTTTGCTCCCTCTCTTTGTGGGAATAAACAGAAAAAAACTTGATGGAAGGCAACAAGAGCAGAACAATCGCCCAACTAACTGGTCAACCATAGTATGCGTCCTACAGAGTGCGAGACCCTCTGTCTGTTGAGTAAACTGGTTACAATTCCCCACGCACAGGGGCATAATTGGCCCAAGACTGTCTGTGGTAATAACCACTGATAAAAGCCAATGAATTAGGATGTGGGATGTGGTCTACACCAGCTCGCCTAAAACAGACTCTGACCTTGCTGCTGAAGGTCATCTTCTCTGAGCTGCTCTTGTTCCTTGATTCTGGATGAATCCATAGAGCAGAAGTCTGGCTGTTGTCCCTTTTGAGATCCTTATCACATGCTATTTAGAAACATCCCCCTTTTTCCCCTTGCATTATGAACCAAATGAGAAGTAGGCTCAGAAACAAATTGGTAGCTAACATATAACCTTTATTATTGGTAATAGTGGGCTGGAGGGTATGGCTTGGACCTATGACCACAATGTAGTTCCCTGATATCTGCCCCTGAGCCTGGATCCTGGGGTCTGCTGAAGAGGAGCAGCAGGGGAGTAGAACACTTACCCCACCAGCTGCAAGAGAACCGTGCTTGGCCCCAGGAGGAGAGACAGAGAGAGATGGACATCCACCCCTGTCTCCACAAGGCCAGCCCCAAGCCCTGACCCAAGCACGCTGACTCCATGTAAGGCACCCTTGGCTCGGGGAAGGGCCAGTGCCCCAAAAGCGAGCCCAACGGACTGAGCTAAATCACCATCGGATCCCATCTTCCCAATCTTGCCATCAGATACGATTATTTCCCCACTCTAGGAGGGGAGGGAGGGATCAGATGAAGGGAGCAATAAACACCTCCTTTTTAATAATCCCAGTGGTGGGGGTGGTGGAAGTTTCTGTTCTTCAGACTAACAAAAATGTTATACTAGAAGAGAAAAGGTTTGCTCTACATTCTCTGTCAATATTACTTTCTCTCTGCAAATCTCTCTCTCTCTCCCCCTCTTCCTCCCCTCCTCTTCCCTCTCCCTGCCTCTCTCTCTCACCACACACACATACACACCCACACCCCTCAGGAGTTAAAGGGCAGTTAAATGGTTTAAGTCCTCTGATTAGATCATTAATTTCTCGAAATCTTGGTTTCCCCAAGTGTAAAGTGAAGGACTATTTCAGCCTTATTTTCCTATGACTCCAGAATCTACAGGAACTTTATTTTAGTCAAAAGGAATTTTATTAAGAATTCATCAGCTACAGATTGTACTCTTAAACAAATACCTTCTCCCCCTCTACTGGCACTTCTAGCAAACATGTAGCATAGAACTTGCAAATTCATGCCTACACGAGCCCAGTGGGTACCAGGAATGAGTTGCAGGGGACCAGATGGAGGACAAAAGGGAGTAGTGGGGACTATGGGTGACCTGGAGTGCACAGGATGCCCAATTTTAGCCAACTGCCATTATGTGGGAAGGAGGGTTCTTGCTGCATTTCCTGATGTTTCAAGAGAAGGAAGACATTGACACTTTGTGTGTGTGTGCAAAATCCCTAGATTTTTAAAACCTGGTTCAGTTTTAAAAAACATTGTATAGGCTACATAAAATGTACCTTCCAACTCCATTTCACCCATGGTCAGCCACTTGTAATTCTAGCCTACAGTGGCCACACAGATGGTGACTTTCTTATGACAAAGGCCGGCTGTTATAGGAAAAGGAGGTGCTTGCCGTGTGAGCGCTGGTGAGGAGATCAGGACTTCCCGAGTCTCCTCCCTGCTGCCTGTAGTGGTGTCTCACATTCCACCGTGATAAATGCATCTCCTTGGATCCTCAGGAATTACCCATGTCTGGAGACCCCAGGAGACAGCAAGTGTCCCTGGGAGGCCCCCCCCACAAAACTGTGCCACCGTTCTTGCTCTCACCTAGTGTCCACCTTGGAAGTAGCATGGTAACATGTACCTCTAACCCATACACCCTTAAAAGCACTGATGAGTGACAGATTTCACTGCAGTTGTCTTAGGAGATCAAGAGAGCCTGACACTGCCTTCTCCATGTCAAACTTCCTACTCATCCTCTCCTAATATTCCCTTCTTCTTGTTGACCACCACCTTAAAATATATATATATATATATATATATATATATATATATATATATATATATATATATA
>LNAC01000248.1:2217529-2377203 GCA_002007465.1 Ailurus styani
TCCCCAATAGCCTCTCCAGCCAAATTGGTCCTGTCGACATGCACATGCCTTCAAGAAAGCAAACACCTGCTAAGGATAACACTGACAGCCACTACTACGGAGCACTTAATGAGATGGGCCCTGTTACTAGCACATCTCAAGTGTATCTCTATGAAAATGGTATTATCATTCCCAATATACAAAGGAGGCGACTGAGGCACAGAGAGGTTAAGTAACTTGCTCAAATCACATAGCCAGTAGGTAAAGGAGTGGGGAACGAAAACCAGACAGTGTGGTTACAAAGTCCATGCTTTTTTTTTTTCTTTAAGATTTTATCTATTTGAAACAGCGAAAGAGAGAGAGAACACAAATGGGGGGAAGGGCAGAGGGAGAAGGATAAGCGGACTCCCCACTGAGCAGGGAGCCCAACTCGGGCCCGATCCTAGGACCCCGAGATCATGACCTGGGCCAAAGGCAGACGCTTAACCGACTGAGCCACCCAGGCACCCCCAGAATCCAGGCTTTTAAAAAGGGTCTGGCAAACTTTCTCTGTAAAGGGCCAGACGGTAAATATTTATGGGCCATACCATCCCTGTACCAATACTCAGTGCTGCCATTGTAGCATGAAAGCAGATACGGACAACTTGTAAGTGAATAGCTATGCTCCAATAAATCTTATTCACAAAAATAGGCAGCAGGCTGAAATTTGCCAATGCCTGCTCTGGAACATAGTGTGTTGTTCAGCAGAACAAACCTTGGGCTGACCCAAAGAAGTAAGCTCCTATACCCCTTCTTGCATCCCCTTCACCACCATCAATAAGACCATCAGGAACAGCAGCAACATTTGGATAACACTGGCCTGGGATGAGCACACATGATAATCCTATGTTAGGACAAGGTTAGAGTCCCATGATGAGAGTCCCACCACCCTCGTCAGCAGGTGTGATGGTTCATTTTATGTGTCAACTTGGAGAGTGCTTTGGATGAGATGAACATTTGAATTGGTGGACTTTAACTAAACAGATTACCCTCCTAAACATGGGTGGGCCTCATTCAATCAGTTGAAGGCCTGAACATAACAAAAAGATGGGCCCCCAGAGCAAGAGGGACTTCTCTAGCACATTGCCTTTAGGATGGAATTGCACTGGAACTCTCCTGGGTCTCCAGCAAGCTGGCCCACGCTGCAGATTTGGCTTCACCAGTCTCCATAATCACGGGAGCCAATTCCTTATAATAAATCTCCTTCCAGATAGATATGCATTTCCCATCGGTTCTCTTTCACCAGACAACACTGACTTACACAGCAGGCAATATCTTAGGTAGATGGTTGAGAATACGAACCCCCTTGGGAGTTAGAAGTGCCCAGAACAGGAAGATGAGTGCAGGCAGAGGAGGTAGAAGACCGGAGCTGTCCTCTGCCTGGCTTTGCTGAGTCTGGCTCAGCTCACTAGTGCCATGTCTTGAGGGAGCAGTCTGTCACTCCAGAGCACTATTGGGCTGGTGCGGGCCCAGGACAGCATTTGGGCACTTCCTCACTGATCCAGTCTAAACAGGTGTGGAAAACAGGTCAGTATCACGTCTCCTGTTGCCACAATGCACCCTCACCCCCATTTTAAAACAGGGATTCTTAAAATAGTTTGCCAATAATTGCAACATCCCACTATTCCACACGTGGGGCCATAATACTCAAAGACAGGGACAGGATGAAGGATGGACTGGTGGGAGTGGGGAGAGAATGAGAGCAAACCAGTCAGTCTTGCTTCAACAACAAAGCCTTCTGGATACCTCTGGGGCATGAACGCCTGCACTCTTTACACTTGGGACCAGATCCTTTTTTGTTATGGGGGGCTGTTCTGGGCACTGTAGGATGTTCAGAAGATCCCTGATCTCCACCCACTCAATGCCAGTAGCACTCACACCCCACCCCCAAGTTGTGACCGAAAATGTCTCCAGGCTTTGCTAAATGTACCCTATGGGCAAAAATCGCTCTTTGTTGAGAACCACTACATGAAAGGGAATCCCTGCACACCTCTCAAAGCTCAGACTGTTTATATCCAGGGGGAATGATGGGCTCACGACAGAGGATACTTCCCTGGAGCACTAATTGTCCTTGATGGTAACTTAAAGCATTATTTTTATATTAAAACAAATGTGGATATATTACAGAGTAGAATCCCAAACTTAAGGCTGGGAAAAATTTTCATCTGAGGTGGGGTGATTTTGGCTACACTCCCAGAACACTTGGCAAGTACACATTTACATTTCTCTGCCTTGGGGGAAGCTAATAATAGCTACTGTTTATTGAGTGCCTACCTGGTTCCAGGAGCTCACTGTAGAGGCGATTTCCCGTGTGACTGGGACAGCTGGCTACGGTTAGTCCCATTTTGCAGATGAGAAGATGGAGATCCAGGGAAGTCATGAAACCTTTTCGAAGACTGGTGGCTGCTCAGCGAAGAAGCTGGCGTTGGAATCCATCTGTCTCATCAAGCTCCTTCCCAATAGGCTTCTGGGAGAATCTGTGGAAAGGTGATCAGCAATGAACCACCAGAGGCAGCATCCCAGAGCTGTTTGGTGCGATGGTTTAAGAAAAAGAAAGGCTTTATTGAAACTGACAAGTTCTGAGCCGCTGGGAGAAGAAAGACTGAGTTTCTGAAGCCAAATGCTAAAAAGGGCAGAAATGCCAAGGTGGGACCTGTTCCTCAAGAGGGAGATGGTCGATCAGCTTGGTAGTGCTGGCTCTAGACTCCCAAGTCTCAGCCCCAGACCCTTCTGGATTTCTCCCACCAGCCCCAGCTGGGACATTCCTTCAGGAAGTTCTCCTTCCTGGTTTGGATTTATGGATTCCTCCTCTGGTTTTGGCAGTGCCTGTGGCTGCTGTAGGGATAAGAGGCTCCCTACCTTTAGTCACTGTAGGAACTCTTGCAGACTGTCATCTCCACAAACTACTCTTAGCCTAATCTGCTCACTACTTTTGTTTCTTTCAATGGACCCACTCTTGAAGAGTGGCAAAAAACCAAGACCCACCATTATGCTGCCTACAAGAGACCCATTTTAGACCTAAAGACACCTGCAGATTGAAAGTGAGAGGATACAGAAGCATCTCTCATGCAAACGGATGTCAAAAGAAAGCCAGAGGAGCAATATCTGTATCAGACAAAGTAAACTTTAAAACAAGACTGTAATGATAGACAAAGAAGGACACTATGTCATAAAAAAGGAGACAATCCAACAAGAAGATAGAATGATTGTAAATATTTGTGCACCCAACATAGCAGCATCCAAATACATAAGACAGTTAATAACAAACATAAAGGAACTAATTGATAATAACAAAATAATAGTAGGGGACTTTATTTTTTTATTATTTTTTTTAACAGATTTTATTTATTTATTTGGCAGAGAGAGAAAACAAGCAGGTGGAGTGGCAGGCAGAAGGAGAGGGAGAAGCAGGACCCTGGGATCATGACCTGAGCTGAAGGCAGATGCTTAACTGACTGAGCCGCCCCCTCCCCCAAGAGTAGGGGACTTTAACACCCCACTTACAGCAATGGACAGATCAACTAAATAGAACATCAACAAGGAAACAATGGCTTTGAATGACACACCGAACAGATGGATTTAACAGATACATTCAGAACATTCCATCTTAAAGCAGCAAAATACATATTCTTTTCAAGTGCACACAGAACACTCTCCAGAAGAGATCCCGTATTAGCCCATAAAACAAACCTCAACAAATTCAAGAAGGTCAAAATCACCATGCCTATCTTCTGACCACAACACTATGAAACTCGAAATCAACCACAAGAAAAAATCAGGAAAGACCACAAATACATGAAGGCTATATAACATGCTATTAAACAATGAATGGATCAACCAGGAAATAGAAAAAGAAATAAAAAAGTAGATGGAGACAAATGAAAATGAAAACACAATGGTTCCAAACCTCTGGGATGCAGCAAAAGCAGTTCTAAGAGGAAAGTTTATAGTAATACAGGCCGACCTCAAGAAACGAAAAACCTCAAACCACCTAACCTTGTACCAAAAGGAGCTAGAAAAAGAACAGGCAAAACCTAAAACCAGCAGAACGAAGGAAATAATAAAGATTAGAGCAGAAACGAATGATAGAGAAACCAGAAAAATAATAGCACAGATCAGTAAAACCAGGAGCTGGTTCTTTGGAAAAAACTCATTAAATCAATAAACCTCTACTCAGACTCATTAAGAAAAAAAGAGAAAGGACTCAAATAAACGAAATAACTAATGAGAGAGAAGAAATTACAACCAATACCACAGATACAAGCAATCATAAGAGAATATTATGAAAAACTATATGCCAACAAATTGGAAAACCTGGAAGAAATGGATAAATTCCTAGAAACTTATAAACTACCTGAAGCAGGAAGAAATAGAAAATTTGAACAGACTGATAACTATCAAGAAATTGAATCAGTAATCAAAAAACTTCCCAACAAACAAAAGTCCAGGACCAGACGGCTTCACAGGAAACATTTAAAGAAGAATTAAACCTCTTCTTCCTAAAATATTCCAAAAAAATAGAAAAGGAGAGAAAACTTCCAAATTCATTCTATGAGGCCAGCATTACCCTGATACCAAAACCAGATAAAGACACCACAAAAAAGTGAGGTAGAGGCCAATATACCTGACGAACACAGATGCAAAAATTCTCAACAAAATATTGGCAAACTGAATCCAACAATACATTAAAAAATCATTCAACACGATCAAGTGGGATTTATTCCTGAAATGCAATGGTGGTTCGATATATGAAAATCGATCATATAATGATATATACATAATGCAACACATCACATCAATAAGAGAAAGTATAAAAATCATATCATTTCAACAGATGCAGAAAAACCGTTCGACAAAGTACAACATCCATTCATGATAAAAACCCTGAACAAAGTGCTTTAGAGGGAACATTCCTCAACATAATAAAAGCCATAGATGAAAAACTCACAGCTAACATCATCTACAATGGGGAAAAACAGAGCTTTTTTCCCCTAAGGTCAGGAACAAGACAAGAATGTCCACTCTCATTCAACATAGTACTGGTGAAGTCCTAGCCACAACAATCAGATAACAAAAAGAAATAAAAGGCATCCAAATCACTAAGGAAGAAGCAAAACTTTCACTTTTTGCAGATGACATGATACTATATATAGAAAATCCTTAAGACTCCACTGAAAAACTCCTAGAACTTATAAACTTAGTAAAGTCACAAGATACAAAATCAATGGCAAAAATATGTTGCATTTCTATACATCAATAATGAAGCAGTAGAAAGAGAAATTAAGAAAACAATCCCATTTGCAAATGCACCAAAAATAATAAGATACCTAGGAATAAAACTAACCAGAAGCAAAAGACCTATACTCTAAAAACTATAAAATACTGATGAAAGAAATTGAAGAGAAAAAAATAAAAAGAAAGAAAATGATGAGGACACAAAGAAATGGGAAAAATTCCCATGCTCATGGACTAGAAGAACAAATAATATTAAAATGTCTATACTACCCAAAGCAATCTACACATTTAACACAATCCCTATCAAAATATCAACAGTATTTTCTATAAAACTAGAACAAACAAACCTAAAATTTATATGGAACCACAAAAGACCCCAAGTAGCCAAAGCAACATTGAGAAAGAAAAGCAAAGCTAGAGGTATCACAGTTCTGGACTTCAAGCTCTATTACAAAGCTGTAATCATCCAGACAGTATGGTACTGGCACAAAAACAGACAGATAGGTCAATGGAGCAGCACAGAAAATCTAGAAATAAACCCATAATTATATAATCAATTAATCTTCAACAAAGCAGGAAAGAATACTCAACAGGGAAAAGACTATCTCTTCAACTAATTATTTTGGGAAAACTGTGCAGCAACATGCAAAAGAGTGAAACTGGACCAATTTCTTAAACCACACACAAAAATAAGCTCAAAATGGATGAAAGACTTAAATGTGAGACCTGAAACCATAGTAATCCTGGAAGAGAACACAGGCAGTTACTTCTTTGACATGGCAAATAGCAACTTCTTTCTAGATGTTTCCTGGGGCAAGGAAAATAAAAGCAAAAACAAACTACTGGTCCATCATCAAAATAAAAAGCTTCTGGGGCACCTGGGTGGCAGTTGGTTGGGCATCCAACTCTTGGTTTTGGCTCAGGTTGTGATCTCTGGGTGGTGGGATCAGCCCCGTGTCTGGCTCCACACTCAGTGGGCAGTCTGCTTGGGATTCTTTCTCCCTCTCCCTCTGCCCCTCCTCACTGTGTGTGCGCACTCTCTCTAATAAATAAATAAATCTTTAAAAAATAAATAAAAAAATAAAGTTCCTGCACAATGAGGGAAACAACAAAACTAAAAGGCAACCTATTCAATGAGAGAAGATATTTGCAAATGACATGGCTGATAAAGGGTTAGTATCCAAACTATATATAGATCTTATAAAACTCAACACCCAAAAAACAAATAATGCAATTAAAAAATGGGCAGAAGACATGAACAAACATTTCTCCTAAGAAGACACCCAGGCGACCAATAGACACCCGAAAAGAGCTCATCATCACTGAAATACAAATCAAAACCACAACGAGATACCACCTCACACCTGTCAGAATGGCTAAAATCAAAAACACAAAAAACAACAGGTGTTGGTGAGGATGTGGAGAAAGGAGAACACTCCCACACTGTTGGTGGGAGTGCAAGCTGATACAGCCACTCTGGAGAACAACCATATAATCCAGCAATTGCACTACTGGGTATTTACCCAAATTATACAAGAACACTAATTCAAAGGGGATACATGCACCCCTGTGTTTACAGCAGCATTATTAGTAACAGCCAAGATATGGAAGCAGTCCAAACGTCCATGGCTAGATGAATGGGTAAAGAAGATGGTTAACACTTTCTCCCTGCTGTAGTCAGAGTAACTGGAAACAACTGTTTCTCTACATATAATTCACTGCCATTGGTGGTCACACCAGAAACCATGCTGTTTTACACTGCTATGGGTTTTCCACTTGAAGACACAAACACACCGATGGGAGATTGTTATGGACCCTGTGGTGTCTCTCAAAAAGTCGTATGTACAAATCCTAACTCCCAGTATCTCAGAAGGTAACTGTATTTGAATTCGGGTCTTTAAAGAGATGATTAAGTTACACTGAGGTCATGGCGGTCATCTGCTCTGACTAGTACCCTTCTAAATGTGGATTCAGACATGTATAGAGGGAAAACCATGTAAAGACACAGGGAGAAGAAGGACATCTAGAGACAAGAAGAGAAGACTGAGAAGGGACAATTCTTGTTGACACTTTCACCATTGAAGTTCAGCTTCCAGAACTATGAGAAAATAAATTTCTGCTTTTTAAGCCACCAGCCTGTGGTACTTTGTATGGCAGCCCTAGCAAACTAATACAGAGGCTACTAGCTGTGGAACCTCGAGCAAGTTACTTTGCCTCCCAAAGGCTGGGTTTTCTTATCTCTCCAAGACAGTGTAACAGGACAGTCTACATTATGGAATTTTGAAGGGAGTAAAAAATACGTCCAACATGGCTAGTCACCAAAGGTCCTGGCACAGAGTAGGACTCAAAACAACAACATAGGGCGCCTGGGTGGCTCAGTGGGTTAAAGCCTCTGCCTTCAGCTCAGATCATGATCTTAGGGTCCTGGGATTGAGGCCCGCATCGGGCTCCCTGCTCAGTGGGGAGCCTGCTTCCTCGTCTCTCTCTGCCTGCCTCTGCCTACTTGTGATTTCTCTCTCTCTGTCAAATAAATAAATAAAATCTCAAAAAAAAAGACTTTATTAAAAAAACAACATAGGCAAGAAGAAAAATAAACACATAAAAACTATCCCAAATTTTTCTTATCACAATAGGTGGAATGCTCTCTGGACCCTGGAGAACTTGAAGATGTTTAGGATCTTTACCTCCAAAGAGATAATAATCAAGACCCAGGAGTTGGGTGCTAAGCATGAAGGCCTCCATTTTCCATACTAACCAACTGGAGGGGGGTGGGCAGGGGCGCAGGAAACAAACTCATCACTCCTCTGGGCTCTTCCTCAAGTTATCCAGATGTTCTGAAACCACCCAGTTATAGGGACACCTGGGTGGCTCAGTCACTTGAGTGTCTGACTCTTGGTTTGGGCTCAAGTCAAGATACATGGGTCATGTTCTCTCTCTCTCCCTCTCTCTCAAATATATATATACACACACACATATATATATATATGTATATATATATATGTATATATATACAGGGTCCCCCACCTTCTTTTCCTACTCCCCTCCTCCGTCATCAGAATGGCTGTTTCCCCTGCCCCACCCCTGCCTCCTGCAATCTTTCTGCCTGTTTTGGGACCCTTTTCCCATCCATCCCTACAGACACCTTAAGCGCTTACCTGGGGCCCACTGCTTGGAACTGCAGAGCTAGACTTTGACCCTAGGCTTATGTGACCCTTGAAACATCCCAGGAGTGACAGACAGATTAAAAAGGACTTTGGTTTGCCAAAAATAATAATGATCCACCTGTTAATTACAACTTCTATTCATCAAATACAGCAATGGACGATAATGATTAAGTATAATATAAAAGTTTTGCTGACACAGTAATGGTAGTCGTGGTGTCTGTTTGCTGAGCGCTTACTATGTGCCTGTGCTTCACATGCACGTACGATCCTTCTAATCACATGCATGTGCGGATTCCTCTAATCAGCCTTCCACGCTGACGGTTTTATTACGCTCATTTCATACCCGAGGGCACTGAATCATGGAAACAACACACTACTGTCTAATAGATTTTGAGAGAGACTGGAGGGGGGGCATGGAATGAAAAGGGGCAGGAAATGCTGGAGAGGAGAGAAAAGGCACAGGGAAGGGCTTTTCTTATTTCCTCCCTGGTGCCCCGCATGAGAGCAGGACTGCATCCTCCAAGTTCCTCTATATATTTTGGTGTCTGCCCCTGGTTCCTTGCACAGAGCTCCTAAATCCTTATAATTTCCTAAGTGGTAAGGGTACTGGGAGCATCTTTTGTTCTACTGAAGCGACTCTGGTGGGCTCCTGGATCGGGGCTGGTAACCAGGAAGACCAAGTCACGGTGAGAAGCTTGGAATTTTCAGCGACTCCCCCACCCTATCCACGAGGGGTGGACATACCGTTAATAATCGATCATGCCTACTTGAGGAAGCCCCCATAAAATCCCAGTAGTATGGGTTTTAGGAGCTTCCAGGTTAGGGACCATATCCGTGTACTGAGAGGGTGACACACCCCAATTCCAGGGGGACAGAAACTCCTGTGCTGGGGACCCTCCCAGACCTTACCCGATGTATCTCTTCTTCTGACTATCCATCCATACCCTTTGTCACACCCTTTAATAAACTGCTCGAGGTAAGGAAGTGTTGCCCTACGTTCTGTAAGCTGTTCTGGCAAATAAGGGGATCCACATGGGGGGAGGTCACGGGAGCCTCTGATTCAGAGCCAAGTGCGACAGAAGTTGTGGGTCATCTCGGGACCTTTCACTTGTGATTGGCATCTCAAGTGGGGAGAGGAGAGGAGGCAGTGCTGTGGGACCAAGCCCTCAACCTGGGGGATTTGACGCTATCTCCAGGCCGACTGTGTCAGAACTGTGGTGTAGGACACCCAGCTGGTGCTGCGGGATTGCTGGGTGGTGTGGAAAGGGCCCCCACACCTCTGGTGGCAGAAGCACTGTGTGGTAGTCGTGTGAGAGCCAAGGAGACACACGAGAGGAGGACTGGGGTTTTTCCTTCGTGGGGCGGGGCGGGTAATGGTGGGGGGGAGGGGACACAAATATNGCCAAGTGCGACAGAAGTTGTGGGTCATCTCGGGACCTTTCACTTGTGATTGGCATCTCAAGTGGGGAGAGGAGAGGAGGCAGTGCTGTGGGACCAAGCCCTCAACCTGGGGGATTTGACGCTATCTCCAGGCCGACTGTGTCAGAACTGTGGTGTAGGACACCCAGCTGGTGCTGCGGGATTGCTGGGTGGTGTGGAAAGGGCCCCCACACCTCTGGTGGCAGAAGCACTGTGTGGTAGTCGTGTGAGAGCCAAGGAGACACACGAGAGGAGGACTGGGGTTTTTCCTTCGTGGGGCGGGGCGGGTAATGGTGGGGGGGAGGGGACACAAATATTCAGCCCATAGGACAATGGCTTCTCCTCCTTGGGTCCCTCCACACCTTCTTCCCTCTGCCTGTCTGCCCAATTTCTCCTTTTTCTACGACACTAAAGGATGAGTAGCTAACCCTAATGACCACATTTCGGCCTCTGTAATGACTCTATTTCCAAATAAGGTCATATTCTGAGATACTGTCATCAGGACTTCAACAAACGAATTTTGGGGACACACAGGTCAACCCGTAACACCAGCCACATGGGTGTGCACCCTAGGTTATGGACTTTTCTGGAGAGTCCAGCCCCACTAGGGTTCAACATCCTTCTCCAACAGAATAATATCCTCCAATCCAGCCCCACTGTCTCCTGTCACAGTTGAAGTTAATCGCCTTTCAATCTCCTAAAATAACAATATTCTCTCTTTTCTGTTTTGAGCCTTAAGTTTTGGACTCTCTTTGTAGCTGAACAACCGCCCCCTACTCCTGCCAATTAAAGGATGCAAAGGAAGGGAACTGAGACGAGAGACTGGGGGTAGGGTATTCAAATCACTGTCTTTAGTTCAAAATGTGAGCCAGATGCTATCAAGGACTGGATAAGGAAGGTATACTCATGGTTGTGGTTCAGAAGCCTGAGAGCTTTGGTTTAAAAATAGGAGAACTGAAATAAACACTGAGAGCTACTCAGATGGCACCGAAATAGAGTGGTAATTGATCTAATGCAACTTTTGCCTCGGATAACATCATTATTTGTGAAATTATGTCAGTGTTGCTGCTGCCAAGTCAGCAAGCACTTACAGGACGTGACTTCTAATTTAGGAATTGGACTATTTGTGGCTCATCTTCGAAGATGGCAGGAACTCAGTGGACACCGGTGGCCAGACTTCTGAAAGCACACAGGTTTCGGCTTGAAATCTGCAACCTCAGAATGCAGGGGAGATGTCCTGTCCCAGTGTCCCTCTGAGGAAGGCCTCAATGCCTGGCTCTAGGGAGTGTGGCTGGAAGATCGCCTCCAGCTGTCAGCTCCTTCAAGGTCAGCTCCGGCTGCAGGTCAGCCCACACACCCTGTGACTTAATGACACAGGTGCATGAACTAAGGACCCATTCGTGTCACCCCGGTGTGACCTGGTACTCGCTCCGGAGAGAAGACTGGCCTGCCTGGCGATTCCACTTCTTACTGTGTCTCCCACCCACTCCTCGCCCCTCCCTCTCCCAGGTGTAGATCTCTAACACCTCAGACGCTAGACTCCAAGTCAACATCTGCTTCCAGAAGCCCTGACCTGCCACAGGGGCCTCAGCTCTTTCTACCTGTACCCGCAGCAGTCCCGAAGGTAAGAGGGTGGAGCTGGCTGTGGGATTCTCTGGTGGAATTTCAAGTGGGAAAATCTTTTCGATTCCTTGAGAATATAAAGCCAGATTTTCATCCGTTTGGCTTACACAAAATAAGGCACATGGAAAAGCTCTTGTTAGAAAGGACAGCCATTCCCTTACTGACATTTTTTTCTCCGCAACTTCCTGGATCCAGCCACCGTGCTATGTACTGCGGCCACCGTGGTCCACGAGACGGACACGGGTTCTCAGAGCTTAGGGTCTAGGGGAAGACAGCGACAACCTACAAACATATGAGGATGTTAAGGAGGACGTACAGATCTTTAAAAACCCAGGATGAAATCATGATGGGAGGTGGTACTGGTGACTGGGGTGCGGAAAGATTCTTTTGATAAAGTGGCCAAAGAGGACCTCTGGAGGAGGAGGCAGTCGGGCTGAGATGTGAAGGACCAAGACAATCCAGATGAAACCTGAGCTCTCGGACCTGGGAGGACCCACAAGTTCCTACTCAGAGCTGAATTTCAGCCACAGCATCGTCGAGAGGATGGGGGGGGCACTCTGCCGATCAGAGCTGGTCAGCTGCACCGCTGACCGGGCCTGAGGCCTCCATGGAGACTGAATCAAGGATCGGCCGGCCGCCACAGAGATTTGGCCCAGATTGGAAACAGCTCATCAAAGTGACTCTTGATTCTCACATTCGATTGTTATGTGGAAACAGTGGAGAAAGTGGCTCATCTACTCTCTTGGTTTCTGTTGTAGGTCAGAGATGACAGGGTTCCCAATTAACAGCCATTTAAACCACCCCTTATGATCTCTGCCGGGCTTTCTTGCTTGGTTTTTTTTATTTTTAACTTTGTCCAATTCTCGGCAACTCGATTTTAAAGGTCATTATATTAACTGCAAAGATGAATCAAGGGGTGAGGTCAGGTTTCATCCAGGGAAACTCTTTTGTCTTGTGTGCTGTCATTTCCATGGCCCATCGATGCAGATCTGGGTTTCAAAAAGATAATTCTATTTCAACATAGTATCCTTTGGGGGAAAAAGACTGCCTTCCCTTCCAAAACCCAGCTTTGCCTTCTCATCAAAGGAAGCCTTTGTGGCGCCTTGTCTCCCTCGTATCTGGGAGGGCAGCTGGGCTCCCCAGCCCTACTCCAGCTGACGAGAGCTGTGGACTTTACTGTAATCACCTTGTTGAAATATTTGGAATTGTATAGCAAGAGACTGGTTCTATGTTGCCATAATTTATGACAAAGACCTGAATAAATCCCCAGACATGGATTTTCTATAAAATCCTTCCTTGTGAAACTTTGTTGCACTGCAAAATGAAAAAAAAAGAGAAGAGAGGGAAAAGGGAAAAATAGCCCACAAGATATATATAAATCTCTGAGGATGCCATTTCCATTCATCACATTTACTGTAAAGACGTGGATTTTATTTGGATGGAAAAAGAATGAATCATTGTGGTTTCAGCATCTAATGTGGAGCTTGCTTGTAGCATTTGCCTCTGATCTTTCTGCTTCCTCAAGATCAACTGAATGTGGAAGGAAGAAACTTGCAAAGAATACTTTCTATCAACCCTAGAATGTTCTGTGTTAGGACGGACATCAGGAGATGGAGGGAAATCTCCCTTTTTGTGCCCTTTACCAGGGACAGCCATTAGTCTGTGAATATTTAAGAATACTTCCTAGTTGCAGCAAGAAGTATGTTTTACTTATTCAAATTATATTCTATGAGGTGGGTAGTGGGGAGAGCGAGGTGGGGGGTGGGATGGAAAGGGGACAGGGGGAGTGAAGAAAGAGAAGAGGGCCAAGCCAGAAGAGGGAGGATCTTTTAAATTGTACAGCTTATTTCAACCTCCATCCCACTTACAGCCCGAGAAGGCAGGAGATGGAAAATCGGACTCTACGCGTCACCCCTGTTGTCACCCCTGTTGTCCTTTTGGCTCCTGCAGTCTGAGCATCTCCCCATGCTGACTGCCAGACTGCTGTTTTTCTTTTTCTTTCTTTTTTTAAATTAATTAATTAATTAATTAATTTGACACAGAGAGAGAGATTACAAGTAGGCAGAGAGGCAGGCAGAGAGAGAGGAGGAAGCAGGCTCCCCGCTGAGCAGGGAGCCCGATGTGGGCCTCGATCCCAGGACCCTGAGATCATGACCTGAGCCGAAAGCAGAGGCTTTAACCCACTGAGCCACCCAGGCGCCCAGACTGCTGTTTTTCTTCACTCTGACCCTTACAACACAACTCAGCCTTGTCATCGGTGGCTTGGCCCAAGACACAGCGGTCTTTTCAAGATAGAGACAAAATGGACAGTGTTGGACACACTGAGAAACTATCCACTTCTTCATGGTACGGATAATGAAGGGGACTTTTAAGTGAAATTATGCTTTCTGTGATTGTTTCTTTATATGACGACTTTGGGATCTAACTGCCTCTTAAGATCCTTCTCTACTGGGGTCCCCCTAAGTGAGCAGATAGGGATTATGGAAGGGGTGAACGATTTTTCATTGATTATTTGCCAAATAGTTACTGAGAGTATCCTCTGCGCCAAGTGCTGTGTTGAGCTTGGAGGACATTACGTGAGGATGCAAAGAGAAGTTTTTCTCAGGTCTTTTCATGCAATCAAAGAGTTTAAAAGCTGAGAAGACTCTTGGAGAATATCCTCTACCAAGAACAATGCTGAGCAACTTTTTGCACAAAGGACTGCTTTGGGGAAAATAAGCATGTTTCCCGGCCACACTCTTTTGGTTCCTTCAAAGTGAATTCAAAGTGAGAATGGTTGTACTGAGTTCCTTGGTGGGACGGGGGCCATTCCCAAAACCGAGCTTACTTACTTGTTTAAACAGAAGGCTGTCAATAAATTATTTTACATGGCTTTTTCACCATAAAAAGGCTCACGCCTTTTTGAGAAGCACGCCCATGCAGGTGGCTGTTATGTGGTTTGGTATGAAATCGGATCATGGAGTGTGTCCCAGAGTTTAGACAAGTCACACGTGGCCCACAGACGGTGCTTCCTTCTCCAGGAGGTAGTGAGTGGGGTGCTGTGGCTGATTCCACTTTTCATCTTCTCCGGCACATTATGTAATAACTGGGTTCCTCTCCTGGGTTATGTGTCTGTGTTATTTAGAACTCTTTTGATTGCAGGAGACCGAAAGAAAAAAAAAATGTGGAAAAAAAAAAAGGGAGATGTAAAATCTCACTTGAATTCAAAAGCCCAGGCGTTCAGATCAGGCACGGTAGAAGTCAGATGTTCAAGTCATTGACGTGGCACTTGACTTTTCCTTTCTCCCAATCTCTGCTTTTCTTTCTGGCAGCTTCGCTCCTAGGCACACTCTCTCTGTGTGCACCCACAACCCACTAAGCAGAGTCGGGCTTATACCCTCCCAAATCCAAGTCCAATAGGGAAGAGTTGCCTCTCTAGGTCAGGCCTGCCCCAGCTCTAGAATTACAGCTGATGGGTTCTGCCTTGTCTCAGTGGTCTCCGTGGCCAGAATGGTCCTCTGGTCAGAGATCGGGCGAGGAGAGTGATTCTAAGGAAAATTGGACTGTTTCCTGGATGAAGTGGTGGGTGGGGTGGGTACGATCCCAAAATTGCAAAGAAAGACTCTCTCTAGCATCCTTCCAATCTACCTGACTGTTCGTTCATCCACTCACCGATCCATTCATTCATCCACCCACCCATCTGTCTGTCCATCTACTCACTTACCTAGTCACCCAGATAACTAGCTAGCTAGTGACGGCTCTTGCCTTTACTGCAGAAAGCAATCCAACTTTCAGTGCGCGGCATACCAGGAGATTCAAGACTGTTTTCTCAGTAAATGAATAAGTGAATGTCTTCATATTCTCATGTTATATACAATAAAAAGGCATATCACACTGGCTGATACACAGCCTGCATTGCACCTATCTCTTCAACTGTGTTTTTCTCATGATAGATGTTGCCTCATCTGCTATAGGGAGGAGAACTCCCCACAAGGCAGATTTATTTGAATTATTGCCTAAACACAATGGCATCATACAAGGGTACACTTATCTGTGGTTTTATTAACCAGTGTTCATTTTTATCCCAGAATCATATCCATCTTTTCAAAAGAAAAGTTTACCCTCATTATAATGCCACATAACAGCAAAAAGCCCCAGATGTAAATAACAATTTTAATGTCAAAAGCTAGGTACATTCTGTTATTGCGCATAGCTCTCATCCCTGAAAATACTACCCAAACTATTGAAATATGCCTCAAAATATGTGTGTCTCAATAGAGCTTTAAGGATAACCATGATATTGGTAGAGGGAATCAGAAGAGAGGGCATCCGGAGTAATTCCATGAGCAATGCCTTAGTATGGAACCAACAAAGTTTAAAGCCATGGGGATGGGAGGTGGGGTGATCAAATATGCTTTCACCATCATTTTTAAGATTTTTTTGCAATTATATATATATATATACACACACACACACATATATACATTTATATCTTATATATATGGATATTTGCAATATTTTACAAATACACATATATATATTTTTTGCCAAATTTAGGTGCTCATAAGCCCAAGCCTATTTGATAGGTTTTATTGAGATTATAGGGGCGTTATCATAGCGTTTTGTGCCCAAGGATTCCAAGACCTGAGTTTAGCATGGAATTTATGATTGACTGTTGACTTCTTTACATCGTTTAAAGGAAAGAGAAGGGACACCTGGGTGGCTCAGTAGTTAAGCCTCTGTCTTAGGCTCAGGTCATGATCTCGGGGCAGGAAGCCTGCTTCTCCCTCTTCCCCTGCGTGTGTTTCTTCTCCCTGTATCTCTCTGTCAAACAAATAAATTAAATCTTTAAAAAAAATAAAGGAAAGAGAAAAAAAAAGGGATCTAGGACTCTTTGGTTCATTCACTGGCTCAGCAAATATTAACTGAGCATCTACTATGTCCCAGGCACTGTTCTGGAACACAACCGTGCGTGAAGCAAACAGACACAAATCCTTTCCTTTGTGGAACATAGAACCAGCTTCTGTCAGTCAGGAGCGATCTGCATTCTGATGCCCCAACTGCCCTCTGTGGGCGTTGGCTTTCCCGTTTGTAGCATGAGAAGTGAGTCAACGCTCAACACCAAGCAAGAGAAAGGGATCACTTGAAGAATGAGGCTTGGGAAAAGGAAAACTCAGAGGATGGAATACCTGTGCCCAAACACAGAGAAAGGGTTCTGTTTATAGACAAGGATAACGGATGTGTGTGGCTCTCTAGGATAGAATGAGGAGGCAGTGGAGACAGAGCTTACCCACATACAAATAGCTTGTGAGGTGGTGAGTTCTTTTTTACTGACAGTGTGCAACCAGGGGTTGGAAATGGACTTGGCAAGATGCTGGAAAAGGTATCAGGCTTCTAAACATCCTTCCAAATGTGAGAGTATGAGCGTAATTAAACTACCTTCCACCATCTTGGTACCGCACCACTTGGCCCATGGGACCTCTATGTTTGCCGCAAGAGGAGGAGAGAGGGAAGGAGGAGGCCTAACTATCTCAGCCAGGAGGTAACACCTCATTTCTGCTCACGGCCCATCAGCCAGAATGAGTCTCATGGCCCAGAACCAGTATCAAGGGAGACAAGGAAACATAAGGGAGAACATGAGTATACAGTGAGCACCTTTTCTTTGAGCAAGATTTTGTAAAAATGGAGACAATGACAATAATAGTTATTTCAAAGTTATTTTTAGAAGTAAAAAAGCTAAAATGGATTAGCTTATTTAATCATGTGTCATCCAGTGAATGATATTCAAAAGAAAAAATAAAATGAACCCCCAAGTTCGCTGGCAGGACCAATGGAGAAGGTGCCCTAGAGAGTCCCTGGAAGGAGTCGCTTGAGAGGGGCTGATCTTACATCACCTTGACGTGATGCCTTGAGCATTAGAGCCCCACTGCTGCCACCCCGTACATCTCTGGATCTGGTGTAGCCAGAGGATGCGATATCAGGAGCTGACATGGGAGGGCAGGTAGAGGCCTCCAGTGTCAGTGTCAGCCAGGCTGACCCTGAGGTGGAAGGTAGCAGCACGGGCTTGCTTTTGTATGGTCAGAAAGGTGGTTTCCCCTCTCGGTGGAGCATCCTAGGTGCAGACTGCCCATATGAATTTGAAATGAATTCAATTTAGCTTTCTGTAACTGCTTATTTGATTCCTGACGATGACACGCAGTTAGGAGGGAAATTGACATTCTGTCATTTCTGTTCCAATGAAGCAAACTCCGACAAGTTCCCTCCTAGGTACTTTGTGATAGCTGGGCCACCTGCTCTTCCGATAGGGAGAAATTAGCAAGTATGGGGATCTGAGACACGGAAACCTAAGCTTCGTGCTTTTTAGAGCATTGTGAATGGATGAATAAGATAGGCCATCAGGGGGACGCCTGAACCTCCTTTTCCCCAGCTGATACAATAGACCACCTTTACAAAAGCGCTCAGGATGGCTTTCTGCTGTAGAAATATGAATTCTCTTATTATCCAGAGATCATTCATGTTCAAGGTCATTAAAAAAAAATCTCAAACAACTGAAGGGTCTAGAGTCATCCCCAGTAAATCATAAAAGGCCTTGAGAGTTCCCAACACAGAGAAGTGTTTGTCACGTCACAGTGACTCAATGCCCCCCTTGTCCACGTCTTTATATGACCACCACATAATGAATTATGCCCACGAAGATGTGAGAAAGGTGAGCCCATCTGAGTTAAGGGAAGCCAGGCAAATGGGATGGGGCTGGACGAGATTCTCAGAACGTGGCTGAAGGGTCAGCAAGAGCTTTGATCTTATCAGCGAGAGAAGAAAATCCACAGGAGCTTAAATGGCAGACTCTAATATCAATATCCATGGAAACGGAGCCTTCCGTGTATCTTAGATAGATGTGAGTTAGAGGAGAGTCCCATGAAATGGTGAGAAAAAGAGGTGAGCGTGAAACCAAAGAGCAGAGCGGTTCTCTCTGGGGCAATTCGCCCTCTCCGCTCAGAGAACTGGCAATATAAAAACATCTTTGGTTGTCACACCCAGAGTGGGGGGTGGTGAGTGGTGTCTAATGAACATCTCACAACACCAGCCCAACTGCCTACAAGATGGAATGATCCGCTCCACAGCGTGGACAGCTCTGAGCTGGACAGACGGCACCACGGAGCCAAGGGCCAGGCCCGGGATGGCGTCCCCCTCGGGAAAACTCCATGGCGAGCCAAGAAAAGTGAAATCCTCTGATATTGGCTCAAAAACCTAATCACGCTCCTCTGTTTAAAATCGTCAGCTGAGGCCCTATTATTTTTAGGAAAAAGTCCAAGGTGTCTCACACAGCCCCCAGGGCCCTGTGTAGGTATTTTCCTCATCTTGTGCAGCAAGGAGAAGGCCAGCGTTTAGGAAAGGAACGCTGATCAAGCGACCCCCTCTTCCACTAAGTCAGAAAGGGGCGATTAAGAATGATCTGTCACTGGTCCCCCTGCGGGGGCGAGGCGAGGGGATGGCGCCCAATGCGTCTCATCTGCAGACCCTGTGATCATTATCAATAGATCGATTCTCAAGGAGCAATGAGTGCCCGATCTGTTTTCAGGTACTCGGGGGTCACTAAGACAAAGACGAGAGAGGGGCATCATTTGGACACCCTTCTTCCCTCATCCTTCCTTCAGAGTCCAGGCTTTGCTTTCCGCACGGCGGCTCCTGGGATTCGGGAGAATGCGGAAGGCGGACGGGCATCTCGGCAACTTCGGCGGGCGGCTGCCGAGTTCGGCACGGCTACGTGTTCTCCAGGAAAGACGCCCATCACTCCTCCCAGCTTTTCTTCGGTTCTCGATTTGCCTTTCTCTGGCACAGTGAGTGGGAACCCCTCCGCGGCTGGCTCGCTGCGCTCCGGCCACCCGCCCCACTGGACTGGCTCCGGCCTGGGGCATCCTGCTTCCCCTTCCCCCAAGTTCTGCCGTCGGCGTGGGCTCCAGGCTTTGCCTTTCCTGCTTCTCTTACACACACTCACACACACCCACACACCCATGTATCTATACACATTCACACACGTCCACACACCCCCCCACACCCCCACATCTCTACACACACACACACACACAGATCCATACACACATATGCACACACTCAAGTATCTATATACACATCCATCCACACACACAACACAAACACACACACACACACACACCCCACAACACAAATCCCACATTATTTACTCTTGCTCATCTTTCTGTTATCAAATCAAATGTTATTTTTAGAATGACTTTCCTCACTCTCTCTGACCTGGCTCCTTTTTTATTTTTTTATTTTTTTTTATTTTATTTTTTTTTTAAAGATTTTATTTATTTGACACAGAGAGAGAGACCACAAGTACGCAGAGAGGCAGGCAGAGAGACAGGGAGAGGAGGAAGCAGGCTCCCTGCTGAGCAGAGAGCCCGATGCGGGCCTCGATCCCAGGACACTGAGATCATGACCTGAGCCGAAAGCAGAGGCTTTAACCCACTGAGCCACCCAGGCGCCCATCCTTTTTTAAATATATATATATATATTCTTTTAATCTTGTTAAAGGTGATAATCTCCCCTTTCCCCATTTCATCTGCTATACTTGACTGCACCTAATAGGGAAGACTTCAATCACCTGCACCAAAAAAAAAAAAAAAAAAAAAAAAAAAANAAAAAAAGGAAAACTGCATTTTGACAAATGCCAAATGTCTGAAACCACATCTAATCAGGGTCTAATTATAGGCTTAACATGATGTAACTAAGGCTTCCAACATAACAGTCCACAAACCCGGTGTGAATATCCTAGGACGTCCCAGAGCTTGACTTCGCTGGACTAAGGCCGTATTCCGTAGACTCATGTATTTTTCTGTGTTTTGATGAGCAGCTCCATGAGGATCGGGGCCCAGTCTGCTCTGCACCTCCAGGTACTACACAAGGCACCCAGCCCTGGGGTTCCAGGGAGCTGAAAGCAGCCCTCCCTCTGTCAGCCTGGCTGGCCACGGCGGTACGCTTGCCAAGTGTCCCCGGCACCCAGTACAGTGCTCAGCGTAGAGCCACGGCCCGCAAATGGGGATCAGGGGCCGCTGTCAGGCTGAGCCCCAGCACGGTCCATCACAGAGAGGGGAGGGGAGGGGAGGGCCGCCGTACAGGCAGAGGCCTCCGAGGCCCCCACAGCGACCAGCGTGCAGTTCACTCGGGTCAGCCATCAGCCAAGCTGCAATCTCAGGAAGTCTAGAGGTTGGGCCACCACTTCCCAGGGACCCGCCAGAGTCTACCTGGGAGCCCAAGGAGGCCAAGAGCCTGTGGCTATCGGTCTAGTGCTCTCCAAAGCAACTGGTGAAAAATACTGATGGATTGTGAAAGAAATCACCCCTTCCTCCTTCTTCTGTAGGTCGAGGTTGAAAGTCACACCCGTTTCTAAGGCTCTGTCTCCTGTGCCCTTGGATAAATAAGATCACCTCCCCAAGCCTTCGTTCTTCATCTGTAAAATGGGCTGAGAGTAATAGTCCCCACCACCCAGCATGAACCTAGGAATGTATTTAATGCTGTAACATGGTGCAGAGAGCACGGTGTGTGTGTCTGTGTGTGTCTGTGTGTGTGTGTGTGTGTGTGTTTAATGAATTCTCATGATGGCCTCAGACTGAGTTAAAAGAAATCCACAGGAGGAGACAGTGAGGACAGCGATCTCCATCTAGGCTGTCTTGAATTGTCTTACTCACACTCCTCTGCCCAGGCTCGTGAGCCCCCACGCGATTACCCAAGTCCTAGACAAACCACCAGAAGAGTTGCCACTGATGGCAGAAGAAGGAAAGAAGGAACACTTGCATGGAATCTTTAAGAGGCATGGGCACTTCTTTTCTTATCCATACAGGTGTTCCAAAGCTCCCAGAGAGACCCAGGGCTCACAGAAGAGATGCCACAAGGAGGGAAGGGGGCCCATGGGCAGGACCCAGACCCCCTCCCCCCCGCCAGAGGCATTCTCTGTTTACCTGTTTTCTAGACTGGTATTCAGCCACAGTTCTTGTTTAGGGGAAAAGAGAGCTCTTCTGCCAAAAGCATACAAGTTAGATGGATGTTTACTAGCTACTTACTAGAATAAGATTCTATGAGCATAAAACCACATGGGCTGCTGTGTGTGCAAATATAGCTAGAGAAAGATCCGATTATGCTGGGTGCCACTTAAAGCCGGGAAACACCATTCAGAGAAATCTCCCCTTGAAAATCTTGCATTTTCTATCCAAGTGTTTGGGATTTACATGTGTAAATGTGCTTACCCATCCGTGCGTCCTTCTCACAGATATTCCCTGGGGCCCCCCACATGCTCAGCACTGTGCTAGGCTCTAGGGGGAGATGTGGAATAATACCATAGAATNTGTCCTCACAGATATTTCCTGGGGTCCCCCCACATGCTCAGCACTGTGCTAGGCTCTAGGGGGAGATGTGGAATAATACCATAGAATCATTTTCTAGAAATGGCTAAATCCTAGTGGGGAAGAACAAATATTTAAGCTGTTCGTGACAGTATGATTTCTGCTTTCAACTAATATCATTGAGCACCTCCTACATGCCAGGAATTCTAGCCATGAGCGACACAGCACTGAACAAAGCATAAAAGTGCTTCTGTTCACGGAACTTTTCTTTTAGGTGGGGAGAAGGCACAATAAAGAAAAAGTAAGCAAATCAATGTGCATTTGACACCGGCTAGTGATAAGTTTCAGTAACAAAGCCGGGTAAAGGGATGGAGAGTGACAGGAAGGGGCTGCCCTTTTCAACTGAGTGGGCAGGAAAGGTTTTTGGAAAGAGATGGTATTTGGGCAAAGAGGTGAAGCAGAATCAAGTAAGACAGTGAACCTTATCAGGTCCAAGGGAAGAGAATTCCACGCAGGAGAGAATGAACGAGCACAAGCCCCGAAGCAGAGGGTATCTGGAATATTCCAGAAGTGGTGGAGATCAGTGTGGCTTAAGCAAAGGGGTTGAGGGGGGCACAGGAGGGACTGGCGGGGCCGATTCCTGTAACGTGACCTAGTAGCTTTAACAGCCTCCAGCGGAAAGCAAGCATCAAGAGAGGAAAAGTTAACTCTGAGCAACAAAACCAAAAACACACCCCAAACCCAGCTACTACAATCATGAAACTGGGCGAGCAAGGCCTCCCGCTGATGATGCCCACGAGCAAGGCACTCGTGCACCACTCACCCCTCAGGTCGGCTCCAGGGCTGTTTCCACTTGCAGAAGCTGGGGCCCCCTGCCTACGTCCAGTGAGCAGGAGGAATCAGGGAACTGGAGGCGGGTCCGCTCTGCTAGCCACGTCCGGGGGACACGTCTCCCTCTGACTTTCCACCCCCTTCCACTGCAGGAGCCAGAGGCCACCTCTCCCGGCCTCCCCAGTAGCGGGAGTGAAAGCATGTGACCTAGTCTCCGCCAATCGGATTGCTCCCCGCAGGCTCCCCGGGCGGCCGGCACCGCCCACGACGGCTGCCGCTGTGGTCCGGCTTCCGGGCCGCGGGGCCCGGGCTTAGGGAGGCGCGCGGGAGCTGGCGTCGCGAGGTCCGTGGGGGGCACTGCGGGCCCCGTGATGCCTCTGCTGCACTACTTCTGCGGCGTGACTTTAGAGATGCCCCTCGGTGTCCTTGTCCCCACTGCCTGTTCTCTCCCGCTGTCTTAGTTTCCGACCGCCGTTATAACGAAGGAGCGAGCCTGGTGACTCAGAATGTCGGAAATTTACTCTCTAACGGTTCTGGAGGCTAGAAGTTCAAAATCTAGGGGTCCACAGGGCTGCGTTCACTCGGGAGGCTCCAGGGAAGAATCCAGCCTTTGCTTTTTCCAGCTTCCGGCGGCTGCTGGCATTCCTGGACTTGTGGCCAGGTCGCTCCGGTCTCTGCTCCCGTGGTCACGTTGTCTTCTTTTCTCTGTGTCTCCGCTGCGTGTGTCCACTCTCCTCCAGCTGCATTCTTATAAGGACACTTATCATTGGACTTAGGATGCACCTGGATAATCCAGAATGATCTCCTTACCTCAAGATCCTTAATTACAGCTGCAAAGACCCTTTCTCCAAATAAGGTCACATTCACGGGTTTGNTTTTTTTTTTTTTTTTTTTTGCGGGCCACACCGTTCAATCCGCTACACCTCTGGGAAATCCTGTGAGCTAACTAATACTTTTTAATACATTTCCTTTCAGCTTATACCCGCCTGAGTTGGTTTGCAAACCAGAAGCCTGATGTCGACGTCACCGTACCTCTATTTCCATTCTATGTCCCGAGATAGGACAAAGCGTGTGGAATACGGCCCTGCTTAGGACCCCCAACCTGAGACCCTGGCCTTCCTGTGGGCTCGCCTTGACTCTTCTGTCTGCGTAGAGGAGCGAGATGCTGTGTCAGCAGCTCTGTGGTCAAGACATCTTTTCGGCTAAAAGATGTCTCCCGGCCCTACAAGGTTGTGAGGCAGACCCCACCACAGACAAGCTGGTCAGCCTTACCACATCAACTATTCATGGTTTTGTTAAAAAATAAAAACCAGAACGCACTCACCCACAGAAAGCCAAGGAATGCTTCTGGAGAGACAGTGGTGTCTCCTCACCTCTCTGAACTTCTGCTCTGACTTCTCAGCAAGCCCCGATGTTTGTCAGCTGGTGGGCGGCGAGTGGAGTCTCTCCAAGGGAGACTTCCCATTCATCCCTGGAGCCCACTCTGAGGAAGAAAGCGACAAGCATGACAGGCATGAGAGGCAACATAGTGTGGCACTGACGCACTTGGGCTCAAGAGCTAGAGGGATCCGGGTGAAACGGGTAACCGGTGCCACCGCGTACTCGCCATGTGACCTTCAGGACCGTATTCAACTCTCTGAGACTCCATTTTCTCATCCCTGAAGGATATGAAACCTACTTTGTTTGTTTGGGTTCTGCTTCTGTTTTTGTGTGTGGGGGTGGATTCAGCAAAGTCCTTTGCCTACTGAGTGTGGGCAGTTGTGGGCCAGTGAAAATATCCTACGTTCCTTTGCCCCCACTGTTGTCCCTCTCATCCCAAGCATCGTCTTGCAATCAGTTATCTGGAGGTGCACCACCTCTTCTCCGGTTGTGTGTGCTGTGCCCCATAGGGCCTGGCCCCTGATACGTGTTCAGTGAAATTCTGATGTGTAAAGCACTGTTGTTTTGACTGGTGTGTAATCCGTGTTTAACGGGTCATATGGTGACAAAGCTTGATGAATCACCCTGGACATGGATCCTAGAGCCGTATTTCTCTGGCTCCATCTTACCCACAATGCCAGTCATCCCAATTTGCACCTAAACTTCACTAATATCATTTCTGGGAGCCTCCGAGGGAATCTCTCATCTCTTTTCTGAGTACCGTTGGCGTGGCTGGCTAGGGAACCCTGCCCTTCTCTTTCTGCTTTGCACTGCGCCCTGTGGGTGAAGAGGTGAGGACACCGTTAGGGCCGATAGTGACGAGGTGGCTTTGGAACCACCATGCCACTTCCAGAGTCCTCATCAAAACAAAAACTGCTGAGCCCACCAAAAACCACTGTGTATGTACTCAGTGTCCCCAGAGACTTCATCAAACACCCATCTTGGTTTTAACGCCCTCTTTTCCTGTAGACAGTGCTTTTTAGCACTCATGCATGAGTCCCTGGGGTCCAAGGAGGATTGATCTGAGCTGCAAGACCCATGCTGGGTTCTACCTTGCCTTTTCTTCCAGTTCTAGAACCATGAATCTTGGTGGTTAAGAGTCAGTCTTTATATGCGTGTATATGTGTCATATAACACGTGTTTAAATATTGGCCCCGTCATATACCAGCTCACAGACTCTGGCTAAGTCAATCATCTTTTTAAGTCTGAGCTTTATTATCTGAAGAAAAGGGGGGGAAATACTTATATCTTCCTCATAGGGAGATTTAAGGATTAAATGAAATAATGACCACAAAGGAGATAGCCTGGCATACATTAAGTACTAAATAAATGGTAACTACTATTTTTATTACCTTGGGTGAATTATTTCCCCGGTGGTTCTGCTCTCCCACATGCAAATAATGCCTTTTGGTTGACCTGCCACATCTACCAAATATCTGAGATGGAGAGGGAGGGAGAGAGTAGCAGAGGGGCTGGGGAAGGAGCCTTTTGAGTATCTCAGAGGATGAAAACAGTGTCAGAAACATGACAGTACTGGAAAGGTCAGCCGAAGAGCCTGCTCTGTGGATTGTGAAACTCTGCCTGAGAGCAAATGCAGGACAATTGTTGAAAGCCTGGGACCCTGGAACTCAGTAGCTGAGTTTTAACTCCAGGTCTGTCATTGACTAGACGCTCTTGGGCAAATTCCTTAACCTTCTGTGCCTCAAGCTTTTCATCTGTAAATTAGGATGATGGCACCTATTTCATAGGATTGCTATGAGAATTAAGTAAGTTCATAAGCAATGATCTGCCACACAGTCATTAGTCGATAAATATTAAATATTATTATTAATAAGACAACAAATTAATCCGGAAGAGAAAATATTTACAAAGGAAATCCCCACGTGCTCCTCTGTGGACAGATGTGTTCCCATAATGTCTACATGATATATGGCTCTTCAAATGTTTCAGTCAACTAGATGCCCCCATGCACAGAAGTTCTACGATAAGCCATCCAAAAATATTGCTATTTGTATAAATCTATGCAAAAAGACTTCCATGTTGAGCTGAGTGTTTTTGTTCTTGCAATACACACTTGTTAGCTGTGGAGAATTTTCTACTTTAAAAGGCTCAGGGACGTGGAAGACTCAGCAGAGCATCCATGAGATCTTATCTTGCCCACTAACCAGATCGAGGAAGTCCAGCAATGTACTGGCACCTGTCTTGGCATCTCATGGAATGGTCAGGGAGAGAAGAATTTCTCACGCGATGTGGCGTTGCAAACCAAGGAAACTGATTCAAATCCGTCCAGGTTTGATGGGAAGTATTCAAGACAAGGACACGGCTAGGCTAGAAGTGTCTAGAACCGGGACCTGACCTATTAGGGTCTAAAAAAAGTCTATTCTTTCTCATTCTGGAGCTGTGTTCTCCCTCCTGCTCTCAGCTCATCTGTTCATTTTCCTCCTCTGTAGAGGCAGCTTTGTAGCTTCTCTTGCCCATGACTCCGGTATGGCCACCCATTCCTCTTCACGTTCTTTCCATTTAAGTGCTGGTAAAAACAACTTAGTCCAAACGTAAATTCCCAGGGGAGGATCCGATTGGCCCATTTTGTGGCCTTTAGTCTAGTCATTTGTGTCCAAGGTGAGGTCAAAGTCACATATCACAAACATGGCTATAGGAGCTGACCCCTGTGGGGTGGGGGAGGTATCAGATCACAGGGGCATGCACTGGGTACAGGTCCTAGACAGCATCTGTCCCCAGACAAAGCAGGACAAGAGGCCACACAGATGCAGGGATTGGCAATGACAGGCTCTGGAAGGACCACTTGATAAGGATCCATGTCAGAATCATCTGGGGCACTAAACTTGCTATTGGTGAGTTCAAGTCAGTCCCCTGTCTTCTCCTTCCTGGTGTCTAAGATCCAGGCAAGGACCAGGCGTCTTTGCTGATCACTGTACCTTGCCCCACTCTCTCTGCACACCTCCAGAAGGCCAGTCTCCTTCCCTGCACCGGAGTCTTCACCCACACCCTTCCCTCCACCTGAGCATTCTGTCCTTGAACACTCTTGCAAAGCCAGCTCCTCATCCTCCTTCAGTGTTCCCCTTAAACTCACTTATATTTTCAACCTTCTCCACCCTTATACATATCCTGTATGTTCCTTTCATAGAATTATCATCATCTGAATTAAATGTTCATAATAATAGCAGCTGACACCCACATGATGTTTCCAATGGGCTGGATACCTCCGTAAGAGCTTGATACATACAATTTCCTTTAATTCACCCACAAGTACATCAAATAGGCTGTCTTATTATCCCTCCTTTCACAAAGGAGAAAACAGAAGCAGAGCACTTAGGTCAACTTGCCAGAGATCATCCAGCAAGGAGCTGGCTCCGAAGTCAGTCCCCCAGCCCCAACTTCCTCTTGACCACTACGTCCCTCTGCTTATGGGTTGGACGGCTCATTTAATTATTTCTTTAGTCAATTATATGCTCTTTGCAGTCACGGGTTTCACTGATTGTGCCTCCTGTGTATTTTTACCACTCATCAGAATGCCTGACCCTAAGAAATTAGTTGCAAGATGAATAAATGAATGAACATATGAAAATAACAATCCATTGGGCGCCTGGGTGGCTCAGTCGGTTAAGCTGCTGCCTTTGGCTCAGGTCATGATCCCAGGGTCCTGGGATCGAGGCCCGCATCGGGCTCCCTGCTCCTCGGAGAGCCTGCTTCTCCCTCTCCCTCTGCCTGCCGCTCTGCCTACTTGTGCTCTCTACCTCTTTCAAATAAATAAATAAAATATTAAAAAAAAAAAAGAAAACAACAATCCATTCATTCCTCTTAAAAAGAAAGACCCAAGATGCATGTCTGCATGATAACAGGTCACCAGGCAAGAACCGGCTTCCAAGACTTTAAGAGGGTGTGGGGCGCGGGGAGCACCAGAAGAGGACTGGGAGAAGAGATTCTTCTCATGTGAAAGCCTTTTTCTTTCTACTGCTGGCACCTTTATCCTTGCTCCCTATGCCCAGGCTCAGATTGCCAACATGAGCTTATTGGAATTGACTCCACGCTATCAGAGGTGGGAGCAGCTGGCATTCATAACGGAGACCTAGCCAAGGAAGCAGTGAGTGGAGGTGCATGAGATGACCGAGCTTAGGCATGGGACATTGATGGACTTCCTCTTCTCTCTGATTATTTGAGCCAGGGATCACAAAGAGGCCGGGAGTGGGGGAGATGGCCAGGGGTCTGGGGAAGGGGTTCTACTTCAAAATATCTCCAGAATCCTCTATCTTCTCAATATCTCTACTGCTGCCAAATGGACTCCAGCCACATCCCCAGCCTGGATGACTGCAGTAGCTTCCTAACTGGTCTCCCTGCTTCCAAACCCCACTTATCCTGCATCTTTTTGACCCAGCACTTGGAGCCACCCTGTTAGAACCCATGTCGGGTCCTGTCCCTTCTGGGCTCAGAACCCTCCGGTATACCTGTGGCGCTCACAGCAAAAGCTACAAGCCCTAAGTGATCTGGCCCCCGTTGCCACGGGAACTCACCCCCTGCTCCTCTCCTCTCGCTCACCCAGCTCCTGCTCCCTGAAGTCCGAGGTGTTCATTAAACGTGCCGGTCACAGCCTCACCTCCACGCCTTTGCTCCCACTGTTCCCCCTGCTTGCAGTGCTCTTCCCCCAGAAGTCTGCTTCCCCAAATCCCACCCCCCATTTCAAGTCTGTGTTCCTAATGAGACCTACTCACCCATTAATAGTACTTATTATACCCCAGCCTGACACCCCAGAGCCCCACTCCTGCCCCATCTCCCTGTTGGTTATCCATACCACTGACCACATTCTACCGTGCTCTATCACTTCCTTATTTACTTATATTCATTCATTTCGTTGTCTGCTCTCATGTTCCAACTGGACTTGCGTGCTCTGTGCACTAGCAAGTCCCGAGTGTGCAGGACAGTACCTCACACATAACAGGCCCTCCACGAATCTTTAGTGACTGCACGGATGAGGAGTTGCTGGCATCCATTCATCTGTTGAAGGCTTGCTAGGCACCTGGCAAGGTGCACAGCATCGTGGGTTCTCGCAATTAACCCTCACGGCCGGGCAGAACTGAAAGCCCTTTCCTGGCCTGTAAGGTCCTTATCTGGTCCACCAGTCTCTCTGCCTCACTTCTGCCACCCTCCTCCTTGCTCACCTGCTTCAGTCGTGCTTCGTGGGGCTCCCCTGCTCCCCACACACATGCAACACAGCCTGGCCTCACGGCCTCTTCCGTTGGAAACACTTTCTTAGATCTTCATGTGCCCTGTTTGTCCCTCACTTTATTTAGGCCTCTGCTCAAATATCACTTCATCAGTAAGGTCTTTGCTGACCACTGCAGTTAAAATAGCACCCCCATCACTCAATCTCCCTTCTCTGCCTTATTATTTTTTTTCATAGCACTTATTATGTTAAGTTATATATTGATTTGTTGGTTTCCTTTCTTTCTTCCCCCACTAGAAAATAAAGTCTATGGATGATTCACTCATTGCTGATTTCTGCAACGGGGTCTGGCATGGAGGAGGCACTCAATAGATCCTGTTGATTAGACAGCCCAAAGGGCAGGCTCTGTAATCACCTTCAGCTTTAGGTGACTGTCTGGAACATGGAGTAACTCCCCTAGGTCATAGAGCTAAGAGAGAGATAGGAGGAACGAAGGTCCTAGTGATATTCTTAAGCCCTGCCCTATGGTCTTTTTTCCCAAAGCATCCAGAAAACCCACTTAGTTCTTGCCTGTGGTGGGTGACTGCTAAGTTAATAAATAAACTCCTGAAAATTGGCATCACAAGCAATCTTCATAGTTAAAGTCTAGATACCTCCTGGGATACCTGAAGATGGTAAACTCCTGGGGTGGGGGTGGGGCAGTGAACTAGGCCAAGTGATGACATTTCTGAGCCCCATGCTGCTCATCTCTAGTAATAGTGACGTAAGGATGAAACAGATGGTTGCTTGTCCTGTGCTTCACACACTATCTGGTGTAGGAGGGTCTATTTTTTGTATTATTATTATGACTTGTCTTCATATTCCTCCTGTGGTATAGCAGTACCTAGGACAGAGCAGATACTCCAGAAATATTTGCTGTTGTTCAAGTCTTTGAAAATCACACACCAAGTAAATGTGTTACTGTTCAGAATACCTGCTTCTTCTCCATCCAACCCCCTAACCCAGGAGGATCATACATGCCTTCCCTTTTGGCATCAGGCTTGGCCATTGGGCTTGTTTTAAAAGTCGGTGAAATTTGAGCACAAGTGACTGGGGTTCCTCTCTTCTATGAAGAAAGCTTGGGAGCCATTGTGTGGCTCCTTCTGGTCTCATGTTGCCTTTGACATGACACCAGCAACATCTCACATAGAAGCTGCTCCAGAGATGAACCCTAGACCCCAGAATGGACGACAACTTGAAGCAAACCCACATCTGATCCACGATGGATGTGAGATGTGAGCAAGAAATAAACCTCTGTTGTTCTGAGGAACTGTGATTCACTTTAGGGGTCATTTGTTACTGCTTCCCATCCTGACTGATACACTGTATTACGTGACTGTAGTAATAATACCACCTCTGAATTCTACATGTTTTTGAACAAAATGCATGTGCACGAAAACACCCCTGTGGATTGTCCAGAACGGTGGAGAGTGATGGAAGGAAGCGCATTCCAGCCTGGGCAGGAGAACCACAGATGGACCGATGCAGCCAGAGGTGGAGTATCAGCAGTGGTTTTTTGAGCTGGTGGTGGAGATAGGGATAATGAGGCTGAATGTAAGTAAATTAAGTAATTTGTTTTCTTTTCCCCAAATCACTAACTTCCACTGTTATTTCTTACATGGGAGGTATAATGTCACTAATATATATTATTTTTCATTGAGAGAGAGTCCAACAGTAGAAAATATGTAAAAATAGAAATGTATAAAGAAATTACAGAGGGCGCCTGGGTGGCTCAGTGGGTTAAAGCCTCTGCTTTCGGCCCAGGTCATGATCTCAGGGTCCTGGGATCGAGGCCCACATCGGGCTCTCTGCTCAGCAGGGAGCCTGCTTCCCCCTCTCTCNGTGGGAGGTATAATGTCACTAATATATATTATTTTTCATAGAGAGTCCAACAGTAGAAAATATGTAAAAATAGAAATGTATAAAGAAATTACAGAGACCCCAATCCTACTATGCTCAGTTACTCTTAGGAGATAATCACCGGTATTGCTTACTATGGATACATTCTGCATTTACATGTACAGTGTCTATGGCATAAATGACTGGAAGCATACTGCATGTATTGTTTGCAATTTGCTCTTTTAATTTTTTCTTAGCATTTCTTGGAGCTCTTTCCAAGGCACTCTGTAGAAGTCTATCTCATTTGTATAATGGCTTCATATTAGTCTATGATGTGGATGAAGTGCAATTTATTTAACTTTCTCCCTATTAATGGACATTTATATCCATTTGAGTTTTTACCTCTTTCTGTGATTCATGGGCTCCAATAGCTCCACTAATGTCAGACTTTACAACGTGGCAGTATAAATGACCACATTTTTCTCTCACTAAATTTGTAAATGTCTTGTCAACAACCACACGGGGGTGGATGTATTGGTTGCGAATGCCACGTGACCAGGCCACGGCAGTTCCTCCTAGAGGCAGGTGTCTGGGGGGTAGGGGAGGGGAAAGCTTCGGGAAGCATGTCTGTCCCCATCTCTGCTCCTTCTTCTTTCCCCTCCCAGGCACAGGCACTTCCACAGTTCCAGGCCAAAATGCTTCCTGTCCTTTGGCCCAAGAGCCACAGCCACATACAAGGGGAAGCTTGATGAATTTTCCACTTGTGCTTGGGGTGTTCCCCTAAACTCTTTTGAAAGCCTACTATTCATTTATTTATTTTTGGTTTCTTGCTCTCTCCGTGCATATCTGTCTCTGTCATTGCCTGTTTCTGTTTATCTGTCTGTCTCCTTCTTCACTCCTCCACCCCAAGATACAAAATTCCATCCTTGGAATTGTAGGTAACAAGTATATCCTTATTAATTATCATAAACAGCATGGTGCATGGCGAGGGAACACAACACAGTGACTCTGGGGAAATGAGACAAGGAACCATTACTTTGGGTTTTCCAGGTGCTTCAGCCAAGACTTGGGCCCACTAGAGCACTCAATACCGGCCTGTTGATGCTAAGATGCTGCCCTTCCCATGTTGACATTTCCAAAGCCAGCGTGTGTTACTTTTAATATAGCATTTAAAAATAACCAATGGCATTTTATAATTGGAGTACATTCCTGTAAGAGAGATTCAGTCGCCCCTGCTATTAGGAACAGAGTAGAGGATGGCTGTAATGTAGAGTTGAAGGGCACACATAAGGGCATGGCTCACTTCCCTGTAGACCTGCCCCCCCGCCCATGCTCATCATGCCCGAAGTGCCCACTATTCAGATTCTTTCTTTGGAGCCTTAAGGAGCCCTGGGCTCTGGGGGTGATCCCTTAAGTTGGCGTGAACCAAAGTATCAGCACATCCTGGCTAGAGTGACTGGTTCAGGGACAGGCACATCACCCAAGCTGGGCCACTGGGATTTCTCCTTGGAAAGGTCACAGAATCATCAGGAAAGAGGTCTTCTTGCCTGGTAACAACCCAATCGGATACACAGGTCCAGAGCTGGAGCAGGCCAACAAGCCCACTGGAGATGGAGTTATCTCAAGATGGAGAGAGGGAATTCCCAAGGTCATCATAGAGCATCTGAATCCAGGTGTGCCTGAAGCTAGATAATTCAGGTTTAAACCCTGTTGAATTAGGCTCCTGTTGTATGCACCACCTCTGTCCTGATGACCACAGCTGCAAATCTGTGCTGCCACAAAGCAGGGCCAGGTCCTCAAAGAGGAGAAGGGGACAGGAAAGCTTGGAGCATTGGGCAAGGGGGCAAGGGTATGGTGAGATAGGAGAGGGGACCCACCCTGGGGCACCGAGAGGGGCCATGTGGGGATAAGGAGACCATGAACAGGGAAGCCTCCAAGGGCCCCCTGCCTCCTACTTGGGCCTGTCTCTTTCTCCCCCCATTAGACAACTCCATCCCCTTGGCTTCCCACATCTTTACCCCTGGACCTCCTTTCAGATGTTCCACACATCCTAGGGACCTCTTCCACAGTGGATTCTCACATGTGGTCTTTTGTTTCTGGGCCATTTATGCCCCCTTGTTAGCTAATATGTCCATAAGCCTCGAGCTCAGAGATCTTGTGGGAAGGCCTACCCTGACACCCACACCGGGGAGATCCCCCTGCCACTTACTCTTAGAGCACCGCATATCTCTTCTCCTCAACTCTCCCCGTTTGGAAGGATACTCATGCGTGCATATGTGTGTATGTGACGATCTGCTTAATGCCTGCATTTCCCCGGGGGGAGATCTCTGTTTCCATTCACAATCCTATCCCCAGCATTTTACACAGGCCTCGCACCTCAGAGGTGCTCAACAGATACTTGCTGGATAACAGAATCTGGTTCTCACTTGGGTTGAAGATCACAAAGGCACATAACTCATAAGAGTTCAGGCTCCGTGGTCAGGCTCTTGGGATCACTGGCTATGACCTTGGAAAGGTCACTTACACCTGTGAGTCTCAGTTTCTTCACCTGTGGAAAGGTGATAATAGTGCCACCCACTTCCCAGGGATGCTGTAAGGACCATGTGAGCTATTAACTGTAAGGCACTGAGAACAGGGCCAGACACTCAGTCAGTGCAGAATGACGGGGACAGAAGCGATCGTGTGTTACCAAAGGACTGATGTTCCACTGTAGGGTTTGGATTTTTCAGGAGAACGTGTTCCGTCACACCCCCAAGTCAAACCGAAACAAGAACGAGATTGACTATAGACACTCTGGCAGAATGAAGGGCTGGGTTTCCCCTGGCTTGGCAGCCCCCCGCACCCTCTGGGTCTAGGGATCACCCATATCCATGGAGAGATCACCAGATGTCTAGAGGCTCCTCACGGGCAGTACTTCTCTGGCTTTAATGTGCTCAGGAATCACCCGGCGGGAGGGGGGGATCTTGGCAAAGTGCAGATTCTAATGCAGCAGGTCTGGGCTGGGGCCTGAGATTCTGCATTTAAACCAGCTCCCAGGGGGTACGGACACTGCTGGCAGGGAGACCGCGCTTCGAGTGGCCCAGTTGAGGCACTTAGGAAAGCAGCCCCCGGCGTTCCCGGGGAGCTGGCCGGCTCCAGTACCCTGCACCGTGGAGAGAGTGGGTGATTGAGAAGAAAAGCAAACAACCCGAAATGGAAATAAATACTGTGCACCACAATCTCATTAATGTCTAAAATTAGATTAACATAATTAAAAATTTAAAAGTTAGATTAAAGCGTGTCAGTCTGAAATCGAGTGCTGAATTACGTGGTAGCTCTCTGTGCTTTCTCCTTAACGGTTTGTGCTAATGGGTATTTCAAAGACTACTGGGTTACATGTTGTTCTTTGTGATTTTTAATTATCACCCAACACCTCGAAATTGGCCCTATTTTCAATATGACTTTTCCAGGACACGGTTGCCCCGGCTCTCTGAAAATGCTCGTGCACACAGAGCCTCTGGGCCTGTCCTCCCACTGACACCTAGGCCCGCTGGGATGAAAGAGAGGCTCGCTCACTCTACAAACTGTAGGGCTGCCTTCAATATGTGTCACGCCAGTCATGGTGACCAGCATGAATATTAATGAGATTCCCATCTTGTAAGTAAAGAAATAGGGGTTCAGAGAGGGAACGTAAGCTGCTGGGGTTACACAGCTGATTAGTGGAAGAGCTGGGATGCCGACATGGTTCTGTGACTTTCAGTTATCCATCTTCTTTCCCCAGCCTCCCCAAAGAACCAAGCATCGCGGGGCTTCAAGGACAGGGGTGTTTGTGTGTATGTGCGTGCCATGTGGACACACGCATGTGCAGGCAGAGGAGGGAGGAGGCACGGAGAGAAAACCAGACAGAACAAACATCCACTTGTGAAATGTCTGTCTGTCTGTTTTTGCTTAAGTTGCCATACTGGACCCATTACCAACGGATATAATTTACAGAATTAGACTGAGTGATCCGTTCCCTCCACAGAGTCATGAAGCACTTAGTAGCTCCGGCTCGGATTCTGGGCCCGGAGTCATTAAGTCTGTTCTCCTCCGACAGGAGATTAAGATCCTGAGGACGAGTATTATCTTGCGACATCCCTGACAGCCGTGGCTTTGACCCTGGGCTGAGGTCACGCTTCCTCTCTGCCTGGGGAGGCGGCCAGTGAAGGTGGAGTGGGGCGGGGGCCCCGTGCAGCTAGGACTGGGTCATGGTGGCTGTTCCGCGGTGGCATGCCTCTTATATTTCTGCCAAGCTTTTCTTCTGAGTCCTCTGAGACTCACAGTTTTCCCAAAACATCTCCCTGTAAACCCGATTTCCCTCAGTGAAGTAAGCTATTTCCAGAGAGTCCTGGGAGAAAATTGTCTAACCTGGAGTTAGACTGGAAGGACGCCGATGGAGGGAAAGCCTGGGACAGTAGCCTCAGCTAAGATGCCATTTCCCCCCAGCCGTGGAAGCCTGAGTCTCAGTCTGCCATGCTCATTCACTTCAGAGTCCACCTGCTCGTACACCAGCCAGACTTCTCAATGCCAAGCCTACCACTGTGAACAAAGCTCTGGGTCTAGAAGGGGCAACATTAAAAATGCAGCTAACTCATAAAATGGTTCAGTCTCTGTGGAAAATGGTTGGGTTCTTCAGCAGGGTAAAGATAGACTTACCCTATGACCCAGCAGGGACCCTCCCCAAAGGCTTGATCACAGACACTCAGACAAATGGGCCATCACAGCACCACCCATCAGAGCTCAAGAGGTGGAAACAACTCAAATGTTCATCAAAATGAGGTATAAACACACAATGGAATATTATTTGGCCATAAAAGGGAATATGGTTTCGATACATGCTACCACGTGGATAAACTTAGAAAACATGCCGGTCATACAGTCTATGAAATATACAAGAAATACCCAGAATAGGTAAACCCAGAGCAAGAGAAAGCAGATTAGTGGTTAGCAAGTTAGAGAAATGGGAGTGGCCGCTTAATTGGAAAGGGGTTTTCTCTGGGGGTGATGAAAGTGCTTTGGAATAAGGCGGAGGTGAAGGTTGCACAATGCTGTGAATGTGCTAAGTGCCACTGAATTTTACACTTAAGGTGGTAAATTTTATGTTAGGTGAATTTCACCTGAATTTACACCTTGATGGGCAGCTAGGAGGAAAAGTGAGACCCTGACATTATTAGTCAACTGAAAACAGGCTTAACGCTTCTCTAGAATTTCCCCTGGTATAGGCTGGAGAACAGAGAGAAGAGATGGGAGAGTAGGCAAAAGCCACCAGTGAAACAGTGCAGTGTGGACGCCTGAGGACCAGTGGCCGGAGAAGAACCTCCAGTGAACTCTGTTGAATCGTCTGATTCAATGCCCTGTGAAGAGGCAAGGAATCTGAGTCCCAGAGCAACAAAACATTTGCAAATGACAATAACTGGCAAGACCAAAATTCAAATACACTTTTCTCTTGCTATGGAATGTTTTCAAGAGTTTATTTGAAGAGAAAAATAAAAACTCAAGCTCCAATCCCTGCAAGTTTATACTCATATCAAAGAAAGAGAGGACAACCATCCATCCATCCATCCACCCATTTTCCCTTTCCTTCCTTTCATCTACCCACCCAACACTCCATCTACCCATCTGTCCATCCATCCATCCATCCATCCACCTACTTATCATCTACCCACTCTCATACCCATCCATCCATTTCATCGTTTAGCAAGGATTAGACTACATATATTATCTAAGCTGAGGTTGGGGTTGTCAAGGCAGTCATGCAGGGCTTTACTGGCCATGACAAGGAATTTGAATTTTATTCTAAGAGTCACTGGAACCCGTGTCAGGGTTTCAAGCCAGGGGTGACCTAATACGATTTAAATTACAGTGATTGGTTTGTGGATGATGGGCTGTAGGAAGCAAAAGTACTGGGCCCAGGCACAGTGGGATGGACAGAAGGAAGCCAGCAAGTGTGACTGGGGATAGGACACCTTCTGTCCTCCCCACTTAATGAGCTTGATGAGGCAGAGGCATCTATAAGAAGCCTTCTTAGAGGAACTGGTATTTAAGCTGAAGATCTAAAGATGACTGGGACTCAGGTGGGGAGGGCATTCTTGGCAAGAAAACAGCATGAGCAAAGGCACTGAGGCACAGCACAACCTGGTTTGATGCGGGAAGCCATATGAGATTCCTTCAGGAATGAGGCAGAATATTACCACCTAGATGTGTGTAAGTGATGTGTGTGTGTGTGTGTGTGTGTGTGTGTGTGTGTGTGTGTGTGTGTGTGTGTGTGTAGGGCACAAGCTGACTGGTATGGTTGGGAAAGGACAGTGGAAATATTGCCAGGGTCTGGGTTATGACAGACCTTATATGGACATTCCAATGGTACTGGGGAGCCATGGATTTTATAAAAGGGAGAGAGTATAAATCCTCTCTCTTCATCTCCTCTCTCGGCCCAGAGCCACCATCTGAACATGTGGGTAAGAAGGGATGTCTGAAGGCTGAGAACTGAGGAACCAAATTTTCTATGCTGTTTGTTGGCATAAGGCGTATGTGTGGGGAGCCTATTTCCAGGGGCAATTATTTCTCTTGTATAAAATAGTGTTTCTCCCTCTTACACTAATAATCTACTTGCTCTAAGAATTGAGAAATTATGAATGAGAAGAAGGAGCAAAACCGTTCACCTGCCATCCCAGCACCTGGTGCAGACTCTGGCCGTATGTTATTGCCTAGCCTCCCTGTCCTTTACGATGACCTAATCATGACTTCTGTGCAAGTGAGATCATACTCTGCACCCGGATTTATTAGTTGCTTCTCCTCTTATCAATCTAGCAACTTCTGCGTTCATCTCCTCAGGCTGCCAAAACAACCTTGGGTGGCTTAAGACAACAGAAATGTACTGTCTCAGTCTGGAGGCTGCAGGTCCAAAGTCAAGGTGCCTGCAGGGACGCGATCCCGCTGCAATCTGTAGGGAAGTCCTTCCCTGCCTCTCCCAGCTTCTGGTGGGGGCTGACAATCCGGGACGTTCCTCTGCCTGGCAGCAGCCTCGCTCAGACCTCCGCCTTTACCACACATGACATCGCCCTGAGTGTCTCTGTCATCACCTGGCCATCTTCTCATAAGGACATCAGTCAGATTGGATTAGGCGCCCCTGACTCCAGTAGGACCTCCTCTTAACTAATTAAAGCTGCAACCACCCTACTTCCAAATAAGGACACATTCTAAGATATTGAGAATTATGACTTCAACACATCTTATTCTCTTTTGGGAGGGCATGAGCGGGGCGGAGGGCACAGCCCATAGTAGCTTCCCTGGCCGTTAAGCACTGTTTCACAGTACGAGTTTTCAATGGCTACCAAAGATTCTATACTATGGACCTACGAATATTCAGGGATCAGTCTGCCTTCGCACTGAATACATACCCTGTGTGCCCTCTCCTTGTCCAGCCCTGTGTGGAGACAGAGGCCATCGCCTTGACAACAACAGAGATGGGAACTCGTCAAAACTTCCCCTCCTCTCCCTCCCCCCCCCACTGACGGAGGATAGCAGACTTAAGTTCTAAAAAAAACCCCAAAAAACAAAAAACAAAAAAACCTTTTAAACACAAGGGCAAGAACAAAAAGAGAGACTTCGAACAACCATAACAGTCAATTGATCAGAATTTCCCTCCGTGGCATTTCCAGTTAATCCAGATGTGACCACATTCTGGCTCGTGCCCAAATCGAAGCCGTGATTCATCAGCTACTCAGCTGAATCCAACAAACGTTTTATTCAACCTGCTTTATGAGCGTAGGCGAAAATTTTCCAGCCCCAGTTTCTTAGGATGTCACCAATTATCTCAAAGGATGTTGCAACAGACTAGAAAGAAAGTTTGTTTATTTACTGGTTGGTTTGTTTTAAATCCTAGAACCTCCCTTTTCCAAGCTGGGGAGCTTCGGAAGCAGGTCTTGACCAATGCTCGGAGCCACCTAACTTTCACACTGCCTGTTAGGATGGTAGAGGGGTTTGTCATTCACGTCCTCACGTTTGATTCTCCAGGCAACCCAGCCTAACAGGCCAGGACCGTGGTTGCCCGAGGCTCCCACGTGTCTTGACTTGCCCAAACCCACTGAGCTTCTAACCGCCACCCCTGTGGGGAGCTTAGCACTGGAGCTAAGATTGGACCCAATCTCACTTAATCTTCCCCCCAGACGTAGGAGAAAACTACCATACCCTTTCCCCTTCTAGAACAGTCGAAATCTTAGAAAGCATGCTGCCTTGCCCAAGCTCGTACAACTTGTCACCCCAGAAGCTGGCTCTTGGAGCCAGGCTGCCAGACTCCCCGGGGTCACAGCTGTGACCTCTAACCCGCTCTGTGCGGGGCTAAGACCGACTTCGGACGTCCTTGCTGGCTCAGGACTCCTTTACCCCCCTGCCCTCATTTAGTTCCACAGTGGCACTTTCTCTCGTTTTTATGGACGAGATAACACCTACCTCGGGGAGCACTGCCCCCTGTTCCATTGCTCATAACACGCTTTGGCTGGAGGGCGTGCTGGGTGGCAGTCGCGCCGAGTATGGCGGCATTATTTAAAGGATTTCCAGACAGAGTGGGCGAGTGCCCTGTCACTTGATAGGAGGGAATCTGCTGGGGTCCCACAGTCCCCAAGGTGTTCGCGGATAAGGCCTTGGGGGGAGATATGTATGAATGATCTTACAAGCCTATGCATTTTTCTGGAAGTTAGTCCACATAACTCCTCATGAGAATTCCTCATGACCCAGAAGTAAACCTAAACCAAAGACAAAGGGTATTGTTTTATGTTTGTATGGCAGGCTTTCTGGAAACCACCGTGCTTTTCTAATGAGAGAAATCTATTGCTTTTGAGTATTGGTATCATAGCAGAGCATTTTTTAATTTATTTTTTAAAAGATTTATTTATTTGAGAGAGAGACAGAGAGAAAGGGGGGGGGACCAGGAGAGAGAGAATTTCAAACTGACTCCATGCTGAGCATGGAGCTTGACACAAGGCTTGATCTCATGACCCTGAGATCATGACCTGAGCCAAAACCAAGAGTTGGACACTTAGCCGACTGAGCCACCCAGGCGCCCCCAGACAGAATATTCAAAGGGAACTCCAACCCATGCACATAGCAGGTGCTTAAGAAATACGGGCTCTGTAGAGAGCAGCTCTGTCCACTGGTCTGAGGAGGAAATGCAGTGATGCATCCAGACACCGGGGATGATGGTCACTCAAGCATGTGGTGGCCAGGGCTCCACCTCCATTACAGGTACCTGGGACCCCTGCCCTGCCCCCCAGCTCTGCTGTAAGCACCTCGGGCTCAGCTACCAGTAATCAAGTGCGGTCACTGGTCTCTCTGCGTACACTCTTGGTCTCTTCTCTCCACTGGTCTCACATGGATCCTGCCTTCCTCTTCCTTGAAGCCCTTTGGGGTGTCCCACTGCCCTCAGAATACATCAAGGCGGGCGCCTGAGTGGCTCAGTGGGTTAAAGCCGCTGCCTTCGGCTCAGGTCATGATCCCAGGGTCCTGGGATCGAGGCCCACATCGGGCTCTCTGCTCAGCGGGGAGCCTGCTTCCTCCTCTCTCCTCTCTCTCTGCCTGCCTCTCTGCCTACTTGTAATCTCTCTCTCTGTGTCGAATAAATAAATAAAATCTTTAAAAAAAAAAAAAGAATACATCAAGGCTCAGGGCGATGGCTGCAAAGCAGAAATCAGTCCATCTGGCAATTCTGCCTTCTGCCCTTTCGAACCTCGAGCTCGCTCCTTCGTCAGGCCTCCCCATTTGCTGGAAACTTTTGCCCCTAGATCTTTGCAGGGTCACATCCTCCTCAGTTGGCCTTCTGTGGATGCCGTCTCTTCAGAGAAGAGTTCATTCTAAGGTAACATGAGGTTTGCTTTTCTTTGCAGCCCTTAGAACCATTAAAATTGATCTTCTGTAGTCACTTACTTATTATCATCTAGCTTACCCTGCATATCGCGCCCCACTGGGTAGGGTCTGAAACTCAGATCCTCAATCCATGCTTGCTGAGAAGGAAGGGACGGACAGGTGGGCAGGTGGGGGAGGCTCTCCTTCAAGCTGACGGACCCCAGCTTCCTAGGGGGACCCCTGGAGTAGACAAGCGTTGGAACGGCTGCTTCCTCCAAAGCACGAGAGGCTCGTTTTTACCCCACTTAGTAGTGAATTATGTTACCTGCTGGTGAGGGCGATGCCACAAGGGCTGTAGTTAGTTCCCTAATTATTCACAATTGAAGCGATCACAGCTAACGGATGGTGCTCTCCACGAAAACCTGTAGGAGAGCCAGGCCATTTGGCAGCTACCGCGTTCCCAAGAAGGCAGATCAATTTCCGTTTGATTTGTTTAAAAATAACAAATAAACAATGTGGAGCCGCTCACAAGCAAGGTTTGGGTCCCTCCTGTTCTGAAATGTGGGGAGAGAAGGCAGCCCGAAATTGCCAGTTAGGAGAAGACAGGCAGAGCACATTCACGGCTCCATCGGATTCCCCTATAATCATAGCTAATAACTGTATTTTTCGGCTACTAAACAATTCTGTTATTTTAAAGCTTCTAGTTAGTGAGCTAGCCAAACGGTACTCAGGGGCTGGCCATGGACAGGACTCCTCTGAAATGTGGCACTGAAGCCCCTTTTTTCCCCCCCCACTTCGTTCTAATTTTATCACAGGCCAACGGATGAGCCATTGATGGGGAGAGACCCTGGACAGCGGGGTTTCATAAGAAGCCCAGAAATGCACACCTTTCCCTGAAATACAAAAGTAACCAGGATTTCCTTTAGGATCATGAATTTAAAAGCCTTCTCTCCCTTGACTCACCTTAATCTGGGCTCTTCCCTGACCTATCCTATTCCTCTGAACATCCAAACATGCCCCTTTCCCAGCTCGATCCTTCAGTGACTTCTCACTGCCACCGGGATAGGCCTAAAGCAGTCAGGTGACTCGCACAGCTCTGCGGACCTGTCCCCTGCCTTCTGGCCCCATCTTCCTCCCACTCCTCCACAATACCCCCCTCCCCGACCCCTTTCCTTCATACCCCAACATAGTGGATTTTTCTTTGCACAAAAGAAGAAGAGTCAAAGTTCCGGGCTCTGGAAGCCAGGATGCCTGGTTCTAATTCTGGCTCCATCATATTTGAGCTGTGTGACCTTGGGCAAGTCATTTGACCTCACGGGGCCCCACGTGCAATGTCTATAACATGGGGATAGTAGAAGTACGTGCCTCGTGAGGTAGCAGAGAGTCTGAAGTGCATGAACGTTGTTCAGTGGTTAGAACAGTGGTTGATGGATGCTGTTGCTCAGAAGAGGTTACTTGTGAGTAAAGATCCTCTACAGTGCTTTCTTTCCCCCTTTGCACAGGCTATTTCCTTTGAAATAAACATTCTTGATGCCGCAAAAATGTATTCTCTTGTTTGACTCATCTTTCGGTTTTCACCTTCAACATTTCCTCCTCTGGAATCCTCCCAGGTCCCATCTCTGCGGACTGGGTGCCTTTCTCTGGATCCAACAGGACCCTCCACTCCCTCTGGGAAGACAGGAACTGTGGCTGTCTTTCTCAGCCTCATGCCCTTCCCAGCCAGCACCTAGAAGAGCACCAAGTACTTATCTGGTCCTTAACAAATGTCTGCTGAATGGAGATGCCCAGCCCAGTAGCAAAGCAGGCCTCAGGCTAAAGTCAGCTGACCTGAGTCCTTGGCGAGGGTGTGCGAGCCAAGCAGCAACTGACTTTGTGCCCTGAAGCAATCCCTCCTCTGTGGTTCAGAGTGGTTCTCTGCACGGGACATGAAGGAGTGTGCTTGCTCCAAGTACAGTTCTGGAAGGCGGGATCAGCCTCACCCAGCACTTTGTTAGAAATGCAAATTCTGTTGCTCCGCCCCAGACGCACTGAATTGGAATAGGGGGCGGAGCTTTGAAATGTGTGTTTTAACGAGCTCTGGGGGGGGGGGGATTCTGATCCACGCTCCAGCAGCGCTTACCCCTGGCTGATCTCAGAATTCATCTGGAATACCTCTTCACGATAGGATGTCTGGGATGCTAGCCGCCCCCAGCCCAACTGCGTGAGCAGCGCTGACGCTGGGGCTCACCGCTGGCCGTTTCCGCCTCTCTCCGGGGTTGGATCACTGTGCACAGCCGGGAGTGAGAGGCACACAGGTCCTAAGGCTCTGTGCTTCCCATTCTAAATCTTGTGGAAATTGCATTAACTCTTTTGGTCCACCAGAGGGCCGTTTGCGGCGCTGAGAAGGGATAGGGCTATTTATCCTTCCTGGGCATGGGGCACGTGGAGTCACGGACCACAGATCCACGGACGGAAGTGTGTGTCCGAGAACGTCCTCCCAAGCTCTACTTGGAAAAATATCCAGGGCAGAATAAGAGGCACCGTGAGGGACTCTGTGAGGCTTTACTCGTGCTCCTTGCCGTGATCTTAGGACAGCCAAGAGGGACCCTCCCCGGATTCTGTTTGACATGGCTGCTTTTAAAATCCCTGTTGAGAAAGCTGCTTCAGAAGGTCAAGCAGACCAGTGTGTGGAGGAGAGGCTGTGAAGCCAGCCGCACCTGTGTGCTTCTGAGCACGCCACTTCCCTCTTCTGGCCCACAGATCTTCAACGCCGGTACTGAAACTGACCAGCTGAACTGTGGCGAGGGCCCACCTCGGTGAATGGGTGAGACAGGGTGCAAGGGCAGCTGCTCACAAACTCTCAGTGGTTCTCAAAGTGTGGCCCCCGACCTGCAAAGCGGCATCACCTGGAAACCTGTTAGAAATGCAAATTCTCAGGTCCCACCCCAGACGCAGTGGATCAGAAACCAGTGGGGGTTACTCTGGGGGTAGGGCAAAGGACTTCCCCTGTCTGGGCTCCATTTTCTCAGTTGTGAAACCAGAAATAATTGTAGTACCTAGATCTCAGAGACCCACTGCAAAGATTAAATGAGACACGCATGGAAACTACTTAGCACAGTGTCTGGCGTAGAGTAAAATCTCAATAAACAGGAGCTACTCTTGCTGTCACAACTTTTATCCCCTCTCAAGACCCCTGCCCCGTGCAGACCTTGAAAAGCAGCTTTTGTTCAAACTCTGCACGAATAACTCTTGTTGGACTTTGCAAAATGCCAGGTTTGGGCTCAGGAGAGTCCCCATGGAACACAACACACTCAACAGAAGTTAGAGTGTACAAATGTGCCATGCTAATATGTGAGCCGGCTTTATAACTCATTCTGAGAGGGGCCATCGCTCAGAGCAATACCGCTATTTATCGTAGGGTCCCATTATGGGCTGTGACCTATTTAGGTCTATCCAGCTGTCAGAAAGACTGGCTTTCCCACCACCAAGCAAGAACACGGAGATGGGCTCGAGGCAGGGCAAACGAAACAAACTGAAGAGCCAACAGGACTTGAAAAATAGTCTACTCGTGGCTGAGGAAATGTGAAAGACGCTGAGGGAAGGAAACAGAGTCAGCTCTGAGTGGCCCTGCAGCAGCAACAGAGAAATTTCTAGATGAACCAGCCGAGGGAGAGGACTGACTGATGTTTGTGGGCATCGTGACGCGGAGCTGGCAGAGTGAGCTGAATTTTTCAGGCGGGGGAAGAGAAGGAGGATGGGAATTTATCTTCACGCATTGCAGGTTTCGATAATCAGGGTAAGAAGTGGAGAATCACTCAGCTGGAGATGGTTCACCTTCAGCAAAATTGGACTTTCCTTCCTTCTTGTCTCTTACAAGGGACTCTCTTGTCCAGACCGTTTCACTCGGCTCTACTGGGCCCAATCACCTCAGGGTCCATCTTTCCCTAAGGGCTTGACTGGCCATGAGCTATAAAGAAATTACAAGACAGTGTGCTATCTGCAGTTAGCAAGGTTTGAGAACACAAACTTATACAACTCAACAGTGGAAAAAAAAAAAAAGCCCAAATAACTCAAATTAAAAATAGGCAAAAGACCTGAACAGACATTTTTCCAAAGAAGGTATTCAAATGGCCAACAGATACTAGAAAAGCAGAGCAACATCACTCATGGTCAGGGAAATGCAAATCAAAACCACAACGAGTAATCACCTCAGACAGGTTAGGATGGCAATTATCACAGAGACAAGAGATAACAAGTGCCGGCAAGACCACGGAGAAAGAGGAATCCTTGTGCACTGCTGGTGGGAATGCGAGCTGGTGAGGCCAGCGTGGGAGACAGTACGGAGGGTCCTCACAAAAACAAGAATGGAGTTACTGTAGGATCCAGCAACTGCACTTCCAGGTAAATAACCAGATGAAAGGAAATCACTACCGCAAAGAGATATCTGCACCCTCAAGTTCACTGGGGCATTCTTCACAAGAGCCAAGACCTGCAAACAGCCTGAGTGTCTGTGGATGGATGACTGGATGAAGAAGATGGGGTGTATATACACAAGGGAACAGTAGCCATAAAACAGAAGGAAATTCTGTTATTTGTAACAAAGACATGGATGAATCTTCAGGGCAGTGGGCTGAGTGGAATAAATCAGACAAATACTGTATGATCTCACCTATAGGTAGAATTTGAAATAATGCAACTCCTGGAAACTGAAGAGATTGGTGGTTGCCAGAGGTGGTGGGTGGGGAAAAGGGCAAAGGGGTGGGTAAAAGATACAATCTTCCAGTTATAAATAAATGAGTCCTGGGGATGTCAGGTACAGCATGGTGACTGAAGTTAATAATATTGTATTACATACTTTAAAGTTGCTAAGAGAGTAAATCTTTAAAGTTCTCATTGTCCATACCCACAACTGTAACTACGTGAGGTGATGGATGTACTTATTGTGATATTTCACAATATATGCATGTATCAAATCGCTGCATTGTACACCTTAAACTCACTCAATGTTATATGTCAATTATATCAATAAAGTTGGGGGAAAATAAATAGAATTCTAGGAGAATATGTGATGGGGTAAAGAATCACAAAATATGCAATTTACTTTCAAATAGTTTAGGAAAATGTGTGTGCGTGCATGCGTGTGTGTGCGCGTGTGTATGTGTGTGGAGAGAGAGAGTGAGAAAGAGCAGAGATTGCGCAGTGGCTGAGGTGGAAGATATGAAGGTGGTCACTACTATTCCCTCAGCCTTCCTCTGGAGCCAGTCTTCCTAGGTCCAAATCTCCACTCACACTTATTTGCTGTGCGATGACACTGGTCAAGTTACACGAACCCTCTGGGACTCAATATCATCATCCTAAAATGGGCATTATTAGAGTACCTACCTCACAGGGTTTTTGTGAGGATGAACAAGTTAATGTGCTTGTAAGCACTCCCTGAATGAAGTGAACGTTGGCCCCATCTAACTGTTTGTGATAGATAGATGACAGATAGATAGACAGATAGATAGTAGGTAGATGGATGAGAGCTAGAAGGATAGATAGGTAGATGGATGGGTGGATACATGCATGCATACCTGGATAAGTTACTAAAATAAACACATAAATTATATAATGCCCACACCTGGATTCCAGCCTGCAAACACAGGTGGAAGATTCTGTTTTCCCTCCGAAAGTGTGCCTTGCCCCTTACAGGAAGAGGGGTGCAGGACGGCAGTGACCGAGACCTTGGGCAATTGCCTGGCGCCCAGAGCAGAGGTGCCCTCTGGCTCCCTTCCGTCTGCTCCTTTCTCGCTCAGGGAGGTCACTTCCCTCCGAAGTCAATTTCAGTGCAATCTCACTGTAAGTGGTGCCCTTGTGGCTATGGGAGTCTGTTCGGCCAAGGATGGAGCCTCTCCCATGGTACTGCATGTACAATAGGGCCCAGCACCTGGTTCGCATTTTAAGCCCATTCTGCGCCATTAGGCAGTGCTCATCACTCAGCGGACGGACTGCCGCGTTGCAGGGTCCTCCTGGCCCGGAGTCAAGCTCAGCCGGTCCGTCCGGCCTGGGCATCCTGCCAAGAACCTCCAGCTGAGAAGCGGGCACTCTTAGGTCACCACACACCACTGGGGTGACCCAGTGAGGAGAAACCAGCCTGGTGTCCATAGCAGGCCCTCTGTGAATCCCAATGAGAGAGCCAAGCCCGGAGGAACCTTCTGGCCAAGCTCCTTGGGAGCAGCAGACTCAGCTTGTAGGAAGAATAAACACTTTCTTTGGAACAGTATCTCTCTCCCGCTTGCTCAAACACTTCAGTCACTCTAATCTGATCTTCCCTCCAATCCTCCGACACACCTGGAACTTTCTTGACTTAGGATCTTGGCACGTGCAAATCTTCTCTGGAACATTCTCGCTTCCACTGGTCCTGACTGACTCACCGTATGGGTCACCTCCTTACAGAAGCCTTCCTGGATCACACAATATCAAAAGGTCGCCTTTTGATTATCCTTTATCTGGAAACTGTTTTTCCCTCTCTCTGTGCCTTTTCTTCCCCATTTGCAAATAAGGACAATGACGGTAGTGGATATTCTCCGTTTGGTCTCCTTTTCCACCTTCCTCGAGGCTCTGTGGGTCTGATCAATGGTTTTCTCACATCCTCAGGCTGGATTCAGTCAGTGAGAGATCAGGCTTTTTATTTACCCAGCTCACTGTCTGGGGGATGGTGGCTCCATTCCCCTTCCTCGGGCTTCTGACTAGGACCTCAGGGTCCTAACTTCTAGGAACTGCTCCCACTCCCCACATTGTGCTCCTTCAGCACCAGTGGTGGTCACAGTCCCCTGATGTTGCTGACCTCAGGTGCCTCCCGTCCCCTGCGGGCAGCCCTGCCCACACCTTGTAAATATCCCCTTCACTGCGCTGGACTCAATTTCCCCTGGGGGTGTGCCATCGGCTTCCTGCCAGGATTCTGAGCCATGCAATAATAGTATCAATTTCACAAGGCTGTTGTGAGAATTAAATCAGTTTCAGTGCAGGGCACCCAGGAAGTGCTAAGATTATGATGTGTTCATCTTATTAGTTTTTATTTTCCTTCCTCTCACCACATTTTGCACTTGTGTGTTAACTGTTCACTACATTTCTCTGTAGGCACTCTACAGTTTGCATGGAGATGAAGTCCATGCCTGTGTCTGTTTGATCTGTGATGACCTGATGCCTGGTGTGCAAGAGACCTCAAAAAAAAGTTTGGAAAAAAATATGAGGGATATTTTTCACTTTTGAAGCAATTTTATATATTACATTGAATTGCATGATTTGGCTGATCTTAGAACATTTTTGTCTTAAAAGGACAGAAATTGGGCACCTGGGTAGCTTGGCCAGTTAAGCATCTGCCTTCAATTCAGGTCATGATCCCGGGGTCCTGGGATCAAGTCCCGCATTGCGGTGGGGGGGGGTTCCCCTGCTCAGCAGGGAGTCTGCTTCTCCCTCTGACCCTCCCCCCTCTCATGCTCTCTCTCACAAATAAATAAATAAAATCTTTTTTAAAAAAAAAGGGGCAGAAATTTCCTACAGTATTACTTCTTAGTTATTCCCTTCGATCCTGGACAGTTAGCAGGCTAAGAGATATAATCACCATTTTATATATAATGAAACAAAAGAAGAACAGAGGGAAAGGCAGGGGAAATCACCAACTGCAAACCTACTGTGCCTGGACTTTACAAGACATTTATCTGATGGACACAACTTAATATAATGTAATTAACATCCTTAACCCAGACGTAGAGCTGGGGGAGGGAGGTTAAAGGACTCACTGCCCCTGGTCACGCAGCTGGTACGTGGTAGGACCAGAACCCAGTCCTGCTGGGTGCGGCTCTCCATTGTGTGCTTTGCCCACGCAGCGATGCTCCCCTGTTCCCCACCCTAGAGAAACTGCGTACGTGTATCCGGGGAAAGGTATACGAAAATATCAGGTCAGAACAGGAAACACAAATGGTAACAAGGTCAAATGTCTCTCAGCGACAGAAAGGATAAATAAATGGGAACATTTAAAAGCTGAAGTAGTATACGGCACTGACATGGAAAGAACTAGGGGTGTACATATCACAGAGGGGGAAAAAAAACAATGTGCAGATGAAAAACTATCAAAGAATGCATTAGTAAAACACCACTGAATACCAAGCTTCAGACATATACTAAACATTGCCATGCATTGTTTAAGGACACAAATATGTAACAGAAATGCTCAAATTCAAGGGATCATCAGCATCAAATTCAAAACTGTAGCCCAAGGCAGGGGATGATACTGCAGGAGAGTAAGTCCGGGGTCTCAGTTGTTCCTGTGATGTTTTCCTGAGGCCGGGGAGTTGTTTGTTATGTTATTTTATAAGTTATTTTTCTAGGGGAAATCCTTCATTTATAAACAAGTGGTGCCTTGCCTAAGGTCACCCAGCTGGCCACGGATAGAATGCACAAGGATAGCTGCCTCCTGACTCCTCAGCCAGTGCTCCTTCCCCTACAGCAACCTGTGAAAAAAGCAGGTAATTACCCCCACTGTGCAACGCGGGGAAGAGGGGAAATGCAGTGCTGAGTAATCCTTATGTTTACCTCCTTCCTTCCTTGATTACTGCCTGACTAGCACCTTTAGCACCTTCTTTCAAGCTGTCCAGATTACACTATAACCCAGATTATTTGGTTTCCATATGGCTTCAGTGCGAGAAAGAAGAACTTCTTTTCATAGACTGAATCAGAACGTCTCAAAACAGAGGTGAAAAGCAAACCCCCCATCAAGAAGTGGTCCCAGCAGGCACTCTTGTTTGCCAGCCCAGTGGCCCGTCTGTGCTAGCGAGATTACCTCCTAGGAAGAAGCAGTAAATGATGACATCTCACTTTGGCAGTCTCCCTATGGCACAGCCAGTGAGCTAATCTCCATAAACAGAAAATCTGCTAGAGGTACACGGGAGATATATCCCCCCGCCCCATTGCTAAAAAGGGGGAAGGTATAGGAGAAGGCCTTCTTTCTTTCTGCTTTATATACTGACAGGTGATGATGTGATGTTTGGAGCTGTAGCAGCCAAACTGTGGCCATGAGGAAAGGTCAAGAGAATCCTAGAGAAGCTATGGAGTTGAGCTGCTGGGTGAGCTCTGAAATCACCTACCTCTGCTTCTTTAGTGCAGCAAAGAACTGATTGATATTATTAACATACTTTCACTCCAGAATTCCATTACTAGCAAATACATCATGTATTTGTACATCATGACTGTCTGGCAGGGGGTGGGAGGAAGATGTAGGCTTTTTATCCAGGTACAAATCATCTGGACCTATGCACTTGGAAGTCATCTGTTAAAATACTTAAATAGAAGGGGAGCCTGGGTGGCTTAGTCAGGTTAAGCAGCTGCCTTTGGCTTGGGTCATGATCTCAGGGCCCTGGGATCCAGCCCCACATCAGTCTCCCTGCTCGGTGGTGAGCCTGCTTCTCCCTCTCCCTCCGCCTGCTGCTCCTCCTGCCTGTGTTCTCTCTCTCTGTCAAATAAATACATAAAATCTTTAAAAAATAAAATACATAAATAGAAGCTTGCTACTTCTTTATGTAGATACTACAATCGCTCCTTTTTGCTCTTTGGATAAGAATCAATATCCTTAAGCCGTCCTGCCTGGCCTGGCCTACCTCCTGCCTGTTTCCAGGCTCACCTTGGGCCACTCTCTCCATATGATTCATGATGTGTCAGTCACATTAGTTTTGTTGTTGTTTTGCTCTGTTTTGTTTACTTTTTCCAGTGTGCCGATCCCTTCTCAACTCGGGGCTTGCATGGGCTTATCCCTCTGCCAGAAATGCTCTTTTCCTCTCCCTTTGCCTGGCTGATTCCAAAGCATCATTATTTGATCTCCTACTACCCTGGCTTTCTGCTTACTAGCTCTGTACTTATTTATTTTTCTGAGTATTTATGTTTCTTCAACATCTGTCTCCACCAACAGAATTTAAGCTCCATTGGACCAGATGCTGTGTTGGACTTCAACGCCTCTCTGTCCAATGCACAATATATGCCTATTTTCCCAAAGTGAAGATAGGAGCACTTCAGCCCATTTTCAAAACTACTGAAGATAATAAATGTTAACCACTGTTATTATTGTGTCTTCTCATGGCCTACCGTTAAATCTCACATCCTTATCCTGGTGCTCAAGTTCGTCTTTAACGCATCCTTTGCCTCATTCATTCCAAATATATGCGTGGAGCACCTGCTATGTTCCAGGCACTATTCTAGGACAAGGCACCTTTCCTCCTCTGTCTTCCTCCCATTGGGGACCACGTCATCCACTGTCCCAAACATCCTCTCCACTCTCGCCACCTGAGTTCTCACAACCACAGATGGAGTACCATTCTTCCCGTATTTTTGCTCAAACTCTTTCTATTGCCTACAGCACCTTCCCATTCTCTGTCCATCCAATAACTCCTTAACCTTTGGTCAAATCCCACCCTCCACCTTTTATTCCAAAACAAGCATTAAGCCCCTTCTAAGTGTCCCACTGTCTCCTGCATCCTACTGGGGACACCACAGGGACACGGAGCACGTGTGACTCTTCATCACATTTATTTGATGCTTCACGTAGTTGGGGCCCAAGATCTGCTCAACTGTGGGAAGGAAAAGAGAGCCTGAATAGAGATTTACAGCCTCTTTTCGCCTCCAAAGGCTTAAAACACCTGAGCTAAGAGTCTCCAAATACTTTTGATCATGGACAACTCCTTCAAAAAAAAAAAAAAAAGGGCAAATGGGGCAAATGGGCACCCCGTTATGCAAATAATTATATATAAATTCTATGTTTAACTGTATGCCCTCCTAATGATGATGCACATGCAAAAAAGGGCCAATGAAAAGCAGGAGATAAAAACGTAAAAGGCGCAGAAATTCTAATGTTTTCCTCCTACACCCCAGTAGATTGTGTGACCTGCCCTGTTTTAGACCGTCTTGGACTAATCTCAGAGGACGACTGGCTCCTTCTAGTTCACACAGAAGGGGTGGGAGTGTCTTCTGGGGAAGGGCAAGGAATTTGGGCTACAATGAGAGAGAGATTTGTCTTCAGGCCGCTTCTGCCTTTGTTGCTTTCCATGATCCTGGCGTGTCTGTTCTCTGGGTTCCTCGAATCTTGCTTCTGCCAGAGCAGGAGACAAGGCAAGCCAAAGGATTATTGATTTTTTTTCTCCTCCTCCTCGCCTTACCCACTACCTGGGGTTAAGCAGCAACAGGCTGTGGACCTGGTCCGAGTTTGAGAGCTGACCATGAAGGTGCCTGGCTCTTCTCTTGCTGGGGTTTCTCGTTGCAGATGAAGCGGCAACTTTTACTTCTCAAGGTGGGTGGGGGATTTCTGTGAATGTCTCATGCTTTGGAAAAAGCAAGCCTGCCAGGAGATGTGTCCAGATACTGTTTCCTTCGCTGTGTCACCACAATTTTCAAAGAGCCACGCCATCTCCTCCCCCTTTGCATTCACTCCTCCAGCCAAATGAGATCCAGCTGCTTCCCTGGCCTCCCCCAGCCACCCACCAGCTCTGCGGCCCCTCCAGCAACAGCCCAGGCTGTGTCTCTGAGCTGACACCCTGAACCTGGCCACGCTTGTTATCCAAACCCAGGGTCTCAGCAAACCCTCTGCCCAGTGCAGAGTGTTCCTTGCAGTGGCCTGGGGTTTGGGAATAAAGCCACCAGATGCCCCTCTAAGTGAACCTGCTTTCTTCCTGGCCTTGGCCTTGCATGCCTGTTCGGGTGACCAAGCACCCCAGTTCACCTAGTCCTGTCCCAGTTTTAACACTGAACATTTCATGTCCTGAGAACCCCCTCAGTCCAAGAAGGACCAACCATGAAATTTGCAGGACCCAGTGCAAAATGAAAGCACAGGAATTGCTGAAAAATTTATTAAGCATTTCAAGACGGTGACAGCAGAGCTTTAAGCCACATGTGGTGTCCTGATCATGGGGTCCTTGTGTGACTGTACGCACTGCATGCTCCTGAAGCCAGCCCTGCTCCCAGGCAAACCACCACTGTCACCCTACTACGAACGGACAGATCCAGTACAGAAAATGTGTGGTGATCGCCACAAGGCTGTTAGTTTCTCAGAGCAACATGTGCTGCTGAGACCAGAGAACATGACCCTGACCCTTCCTTCCACCCATCCTCACACCTATGCCCCAGCTTTCTGATACACAGAATCACACCACTTCCCAGCTCCTGGCTGTCTACAATATTCTCGAACGCGAGTGATAATAACAACACAAAAATTGCAAGCTGCTCGTATTGACTTAGATGACCTTTGCCATCCTGTTGCTTAAATATGTCCCGACATAAAACTAGGCATCAACTTCGTTGGCTCATAGCTTTTATGCAATCACGAAATCAAATTTATCAATTAAAAAAAAAGAAAACTATAGAACCAGTAAAATTCAAAGTAACAACATTAATTTAATGGGATGAGGTTGCTTTGCCAAATCTAAAGTGCCCCCGGGCAGAGCAGCGTTGGTGCCATGTTGGCTGCTATGATGTAGGGCGGCTCTTTCTCATGGGGGTTCTCCTTTGTGCGCTGGCCCCAGAACGGCTCAGTGCTCCACGCCCCTTCCTTAGTTTGAACACACTGGGATACCTTTGTTCGAATACCAGACTCTGACACTAGGCGAACCTCACCTGCAACAAGGATGAGTTCCGCCTCTGCTCTTTTCCCATTAACCCAGGACAGTGAAAGACATGGTAATTAGCACTGGCAAACTCATAAATATTAATGCACTCATGCGCACTGTAACTCCATTGCAGTGCCCGGTTATAAGTGGGCCACCCAAATGACCTAAAAAATGCCTAAGCTAATTTTAAAACTATCACTGAAATATGAATAACAATAATCAGCATTTATTGGGCAACTACTATATGCCAAACACTGTTCTAAGTTCTCACCATATAATCTACTTAGTCCTCACAACTCCATAGGGCAGGCACTATTATTAGTCCCCTATTACAGATGAGAAGCCTGAGGCTCGGAGAGGTGACATCAACTTGTCCTGAGTTATCCCTCCAGAAGGTTTCTAAGAAAAATCCTCCAAGTGAACTCCCAGATTGCTGACTGGGCATAAAGGACCTTGAGAGGTTCTTGGCTTTAGTCTGACATCACAGAATGAAGTTCAAACACCTGAGTTTGCCAGTAAGACTTCTTTGGCTTGGCTGTTGACCTCTCGCTCTCCGTGGCTTGCTGGTCCCCATCTTATCACACATCTTTGGTGACGCTAATGAAAGCCCGAGAGGTCATCAAGCTCTGTCACAGTTCTCTGTTCCTTGCACTTCCAAGTCTTCTCTCTGCCTGGGATGTTCTTGTCCTTTTCCACCTGGAAGCTTCTGTGTTCTGGAGGATGACCAGTGTCACTTCTCCAGGATGCTATTTCCAAATAAGGCAAGGCTGATGCTTCTCCCTTGGGTTCCCACGGTACCAAGGCCCCACCTTCTTTTCCCAAAGACACCACTAATGTCCCGACAGCCCCTGCACTGGCAGCTATGTGAGCTGAGCCAGTCAGACCCTCCTCCTCTGGAGATTTTTAAGCTAAGATGTCCTGGAGCCTGGGAATTTGCAGTCAGAAGTTGTGCTATGCTAACACTTGGCATGTATTTATTTAGTGCTGACCTTGTGCCAGGCCTGTTTGAAGGCTTTTGTTTATTTCACCCTATATCGAGCCCACAACAATCCTACTAGATGGGTACCACTGTCTCCCTAGTTTATAGACAAGGAAGTTGGTGCACAGAGAGAACAATGAATCCCCGGCCATCGTACCAACAATGGCAGCACCAGAATGGAGACTAGAGTCCATGCTTTGAGCCTTGACGCCACACTGCCTTTCTACTTCAGGGGAGCCAAGATCGGGGCTGGCGTCATGATAAAAAGCATGGGCAAGCTGAAAGTGTATCAGAGACCAGGTGGAAAAAAAAAAAAAAGGAGATGTTGGTTCATAGTGAGGAGACAGGAGCAAAGATAGGATAAAACTCAAGCCCATGCAGAGAGGCAGAGAGATCTGTCTGTCCCCAACTGCTGAGGCCCCAACCACTGTTTGTGGTGACCTGCTGGACATCTTGCCTTAGAGTCAGTCCAAGGGCTTCCCATGTACGTTATCCATTGACTTTTGTTTGAAAACCCAACTTAGATTGATGGAGTTTTTTCTTTTCTTTGCACCAGTACTAAAAAACACAAAGACACTGGAAAGCCAGGAGCACCATGAACTCTAAAACCCTTAGAGCCGATACGCATTTGGGAACCGATACGCTCCCAAAAGGAAACTTATTGTTGGTTCAGTGTACAAGATTTGGATCATACTTAGACCAATTTTTTAACTTAAGTATATCCCATGCAATTACACTTAGGACATACTTATACTAAAAATTCATTTGTGGTTTCTCTGAAATTCAAACTTAACTGGGTGCTCTGTATTTTATCTGACACCGCTAACCAGGATCACGTGAGAACTTCAGACTTGCAGACCACCCCCTACCCACTAAATCAGAATCTGCATTTTAACAGATAATTAGCACACATATTAAAGTTTGGCCAGTCCAGCTAAAAGAAGAATCAAAGGCAGTGCAAAGATAATATGGCAGCTCCTTGGTCATTAGGGACCCAAATTCTTTCTATCTTTTTCTCTCTCCAACATCCTTATCTCCTGGGTTACTTCATGGTCCAAGAGAGTTTCTTGGGGTTTTCTCTATAAATCTGGCCTCCAGACAGAAACAAGGGGAAAAGATCAAGAGCCATTTCCCAGAAGTTCCACTCAGTGGCCTCCCCACTGACTGTTTCCACCTGAGAGGGAAGCTGGGACATGGAGGTTTTCGGTTGGGCCCAGGGGACTTCTGTGACTTAGGTGTGCATGTGTGTGTGTAGGTGGGTTTGCTATTCACCAAGTTGTGGAGGTTGACCAGGAGGCCCCGACCACGGCAAAGGAGCAGGGAAGGGCGACAAGACCTCTGAGATAAAATTACTTAAAAGAAAGGGTGGGGCGCCTGGGTGGCTCAGTTGGTTGGGCACCTGCCTTCGGCTCAGGTCATGATCCCTAAGTCTTGGGATCGAGTCCCACCTCCAGCGCCCTGCTCAGCAGAGTGTCTGCTTCTCCCTCTGCCCCTCTCCCTTCTCATGCTCTCCCCCACTCTCTCTCTCTCTCAAATAAACAAAATCTTAAAAAAAAAAAAAAAGAAAGAAAGAAAAGAAAGGGGGTGGCCCTAGCTGCGTTCCAGACCTGGGATAATTACAGTGCTCAAGTCAACAATAGGGTCTATGCTGGGTATAGTCTTAGCTAATGCAGGAAGCTTGCACAGACCCAGACACCTTAACTGTGCTCAGAGTAGTGGCTGATCACAAGTAAAGCTCCACAACTGAGCATGGAACGCTCTTGGCTGTGCTGAACCCCAAAGAAGAGGATTGTGGACCCTGGAGGAACCACCCCGGCTGGCTCCTGCTGGGATTTAGGTTTCGAAGCAGAGCGTCTCGGAACTGTGCAGAACCAGTGTTCAACAGCGACACCATGTGGCTACGAGAAGCAACAGCACCGATGGGCTGAACAGAGTCCTGGGCGCCGCTCACTGCTAAAGATGCCTGCTTCCCGACAGACAGACAGACAGACAGACCGACCAGATGCGGATGCGGCCTTGAAGTGTGGGGCTCCAGCGGAAGTTTGTAAACGGAGGCCTTACTGTCTCACTGGTGACGATGTGAAAGACGTGCCGGTGTTCCAGTGGACACACAAACGCGACGTGAACGTGTTTGGCGCGGTGAGGCCGAGGAGTGGTACGGGGGTGCTTAAGGGCGGTATTTTGGGTGAGGGCAACTTTTTGTTGTGCCTCCCATTTCACCCCTCGAGCTGGGGTAGGCCAAACCCAGCGCTCCTCTGGGGCCTTTTCAAGCTGGATTCCTCTCAAGTAGTGCCAAACTGGACTGAATCGGGGTTTCTCGAAGTTCGTTACATACCATGCCAAACAGAGTTCCAAAGCAGGGAGCGTTGCTCTTCAAGCAGCAGTTGAGCATGGCAGGCAAGTCGTGACTGGAACGAGCCTGCTCCGCGCCGCCTTATTAACAGGCTACCTCTTGTTAAGTGGCATTCCTTCTGAGGCAGTTTGCAGAGCAGTGATAAAAAGGCCCTCGGCCAAATTACAAGTCCTTCTTGAGGGACACGCGGCGACTGCTCTTCCCCTGCGCCTGCCGTCGGGCCTGCCTGCGGGGCTGCGAGACCGAGGGACACGTCGCCTCGTGCGCGGGCGGGCACCGGAGGACAAGAAGCCACCGGAGGGCCGAGCTTGCGGGACCCACCAAGGGGTGTCGGCCAGAAGAGGGAGGCAGGGCCCCAGCCTCTGAAGGCGAAGTGCCCCGTTAGCCAAACAACAACAAAAACAACAAACAACAAACAAAACACAAAACACAACACAAAAACCCGACAAGGACAAAACAGCCCAAACCCCTTTCTGTCTCTGCAGGTAAGGGGGATATTTAGAAGAGGGGGAAAGAAGGAAAAACAAAAGGAAAGGAAGGGAGGGGGGACGAGAGATGGGAATCTAAAGGGTTGAAATATTAAATGGATTGTGCAAAATCCACCCGATGGTTTCAGTGTCTGTGATTCATCAGTTACACGTGGCTTCAATTTCCTTTGAAATCCAGATGTGTTTGAAAAGAAGACAGAACAAGGCTAGGATAAAAGGGAGCCTGGATCTCACAGTTTCCCTCAAAACAGAGATCTGGGTATTTTCGGTCACCCCCTCTGGGTTCTCAGTGCCTGGTGGATTCGATAGATGGTGGATGACAAGTCCATTCTCTGGCGAGAAAGGGTTTTCAGATACTGGACCATGGACCTCAGAGGCTCCAGTGTGAACAGAGATCACAACCAGGGCATCTGGAAATTAAATAGGGACCCCAGCTCACTGCCACAGCTCGCCAGTGTTATTACAAGCCACGGATGGCTCTGGGCATCTTCCTAGAACATACCAGCAACTGTGGCTTCATTTGGTTGATGTAGGTCCAGATGCTGTTTGGAAGAATGACAGCTTTGTTCCTGACCTCCCAGAGCTCACTCGTTCTAGAATTCAGATTGAATCAATGTCTTGAGTATGAGCTCCATCTGCTTTCTGACCTCATCTCCCCTATATTCACTCCACTCCAGCCACACTGGCCTCTTCAGAATCCCTCAACTGTGGCAGATAACCCACTACCTCAGGGCCTTTGAACGTGCTGTTTTCTCTCCTTCTCAAGACACATGCTTGCTCCTCATGTCCTCAAGTCTCACTTTAAATGCCACCTTCCCTGACACCTTTACTTAAGTTCTAAATGGCCCATTGCTTCCTAACTCCTCTGTCTACTTCACCGTGGTTTTTCTCCTAAGCACTTATTCCTATCTAATACAGTACAGAATTTACTGGCTTAATGTATGCTTTGTCTGTCTCCCCCCAACTAGACTGAATGGTCCATGAGCACAGGCTGTTGGTTGGTTCTGTTCAATGCTCAACCCCCAATACCAAGGACAAAGCCTGCAACATGGTAGGCCCTTGATATAGCTTTGTTAAATGAACTAATAAAGCAAATAAATAAGAATGGGCATTTAGGCAATTCAAAAAGAGGAGAGCATAGCAGCACCAGGAGTTAGGCAGTCAGTGGAGAGCTGGGCTCAAATTGACTTGGTTTCATTTCCACAAGGAACCCAACTATATACCTGTTAGAATATGCTGACAATGGTCCACGACGAAGACCCAGGGGCTATGGTCAATGCGAGAACGACCCTGGGGATGGCATTACCTGCCCCCTCATTGTGCCACACCTTGGCCAGAGCCACTGATGGCTCCCCCAGGGCCACTCGCCTTGACCTGGCATTCAAGGCCCTCCCCAGCCTGGCACCAATCAGCCTTAACGTCTATGTCTCTAATACTTTTCCATACTATGTTCATTCACTCAACAAAATATCTCAAGTTTATCTTAGAAACCCATCCCAAGTTTGCATTCAACTCCATTATATAGTTTTGCTTGGTAGAATATTAAAAGAACATTTTTGTTGACAGACTCTTAATTTTAGCTCAACTTTCCCACCTTTGCTCATCTAAATGGAGTGTCAGGAAATTCCACAGATTCAGGGATTGTGCCTTCCCTCTTGGGGAGTTTCGCAGTGTCTGGGGTCCTTGAAGATACTAAGAATGATTGGCTTTTCTTTGGTGGCATTTGCTAAGCAACACACAAAGATTAAACCCGGAACCCCGCCAACTGCAACATCTACCATGTCATTCAACCCACAGTACACTTTGGCATATCCACTCAAAAAACACACTGACACACACACAAACATAAACACACAGACACGCTGACTCAAACACATACAAGAGACAAACATGTAGACACACAAGTGTAGACACATATGAGGCAACCATCCACAAACATGTCGAATTTCTTGGTCTAAGTTCAACTAAGGTCTCAGTGCTCTGTTTACACTGTTCTGGAAGAGAACATTGAAAGACAACAACAGCGTGATATTTCATGAGAAAAGGCATGGATTCTTTACTCGAAGGGATAGTTCATTTGCCTTTTCTCTCCCTAGAATTGACTGTCTTGACCAAGTCAAACTTTTGGCTTGGTTTTGTTCTGAAATAGCCATAGCCCAACCTTATACCAGGTGGTTCTGATAGCCCTGACTTAGCTAAACCATTATGTAACTCACTTTAGAGGGATTATATTAAGAAAAAGTATTTGCATTGGGGATGTGCTTGAGGATACAAAAGGAAGTAACTATATTCAGGGCTCTGCTTTGAAAAGCAATAGGTAATCAGAGGTAACTTGAAACGGAGGTAAGTTTCTAAGGGTGGTATCCCTGATAGTTCAAGTTCACCATAACTGATCCAACAAAGGAAGATAAACAAGGAAACACTTGTTTCAGGGGAGCAAGTAAGGAATGAGGAATCCCTTTGCTCTCTTGCCCTCCTTAGCCTCTTGTATCCCCCACTTCTTTTAGCTGTTTCTTGCTGGAAACAATCTCAAAAGACTTTCTCTATTGAGTTCAGAGCTGTTTAACTCACTTTCACAACTCTGGGATATAAAGCACACGCATGCATACATGGACACACACATGTACACACAAACATCCACAGAAGTAAAAGTTTTCAGGGAAGTTTCTTTTTTTTAAATGAAAAGCAACCGATAAGAGGCACATCAATCTAGTCATGAAGTGAGAACTTTTTAAGGAAAGGAAGAATTGTTCTCATTAAGCCCTAAAACAGTATTCTTTTCCATTGATCATCCAAACCAATTTGCTCTATGGAGAATTGCTGTGTTAAAAAAAATTAGCTGTTGATTCCATTCAATACCAATTACATGGATTTTCCTCCAACATAAGGTGCACTTGTAGTTTTTCTCAGTCTCATAATTAAAAAAAAGGTGAGAAGCTATGTGTTCTGAATCACTTCACTTAGATTTCAAGGGGCACAATGGAACATCTGTTGTTCCTGAAATAACAAAATCTCCACTACTCAGCACGCCTGAGGTGGTAGGAATAACGGGAATTTGTCCCGGCAAGGTTCTTTGCCTGAGGGCCATTGACCCAAATATCTGTAGCTAGAGTTTAGGAGTCTGTGAATTGGGTGGGAAAAGTCTGCTTATCAGTTTTCACAAATTTCCACTTCAAAATGAGCATTTCAGTCAATTACGACTAGAAACAAAAATAACTATAGTATTAGTATTATCTGTGACTTTACGCTTACAGAAATCAGCTTATAACAAGTTATAGGCTTCTTTTGTAATGCAATGTAGTGTATTTTATGCATTTAAAAACATTGCAAGAAAGAGTTCATAGGTGTCCTCAGATGGCAGAAGGGGTTCATTACATTCATCACATTAAGGTTCAGACCCTGTTCTAGGAGTCTTGGGTCATGAGTAAGTATCAGAATCCGGCATAGCTGGTGGGGGTACTTGAAATCCCATTAGGAAATTCCGATGGGCCTTGAAGACTTCTCCACTACCCACCAAAATGCTCTTTCTAATGCCTGCGAATGAAATACTTATTTAAGGTTCTTTGCAGCAGCACCAGAAGTGAAGAGGAAGGATAAAAAGATCTCCCCCATCCCTCCGCATATCCCGGAGGCATCTGGGTGGGTCAGTAGGTAGAGCATCCGACTCCTGATCTCAGGTCTTATCTCAGGGCTGTGAGTTCAAGCCCTACACTGGGCATAGAGCTTACTTTTAAAAAAAAAAAAGGTATCCTCTTCTACACCCATATTTTGTAAACTTTTCCCCCCTTAATATTCTGATAGTAAAAACTTTCTTAAAAAGTATTTTTAATAGGGACGCCTGGGTGGCTCAGGTCATGATCCCAGGGTCCTGGGATGGAGTCCCGCATCAGGCTCCCTACTCGGTGGGGAGCCTGCTTCTCACTCTTCCTCTGCCTGCCGCTCTGCCTACTTGTGCTCTCTCTTTGTCAAATAAATAAAATCTTAAAAAAAAGTAATTTAATAAACTTTCTTTTTCAGAACCATTGTGAGGCCGTGTTTGTTTCTGATTGTAAGCCTTCATCTGAGTGCAGACCCTGCCCCCAAACACTTGACCTGTGTTCCCCCATTTATTTCTCACAAGCACTCTTTCGGGAGGTACCGTCACGAACTCTCGTCAGTGGTGCCACTGTCACAGCGACTCTCTGAGCATACTTCAGTTTTATGGTCGCTGCACCTTTCCTGGAACTGGATGTAACTTTTATCAAAACAGACCAGATAGGGCGCCTGGGTGGCTCAGTGGGTTAAAGCCTCTGCCTTCGGCTCAGGTCATGATCTCAGGGTCCTGGGATCAAGGCCCGCATCGGGCTCTCTGGTCAGCGGGGAGCCTGCTTCCTCCTCTCTCTCTCTCTCTGCCTGCCTCGCTGCCTACTTGTGATCTAATCTCTCTCTGTGTCGAATAAATAAATAAAATCTTTAAAAAAACAAAAAAACAAAAACAGACCAGATAGTGGAAGGTGAGTCCACTGGCAACAAAGAGCACCGTTTCTTGAGAAAAAGCAGAGAAACAAAGGAAGTCCCAGCATTAGCGATTCCTCTTCTACTGAGTTGTTCTTAAGCCAGGACTTTAGGCTGTGGCTTCAATACCTGACCCTCCCCACCCCCTTTTTTAAAAAAATTCCAATAGCCTCAGGCTCAAGGTATCCACTCAGGTAAGCTTCCTTCCTGGGAATGGTCATCTGCCACCTGGTGGCCGAATGGGGAACCGTACCCTTCCCTTGCCCCAGGAGGGAGATCACCCTGGAAGGGCCAGGCTGGGTGAGGCTGCACAAGGAAAATCACTGAGACCAAGGCTCTGCACCCAGCATCCGGGTGAGATGTCTTCACTGTGGACACATCTGGATGCCTTACGGAACTCTTTCCACGGTACATCAGGCTGGGGAGATGTGATCACAGCCGCCGCCAGAGGGTCATGTTAACCGAACAGTTTTTCTGAACAAAACTAACTTCCTGGGGGAAAAATACACAAACAAAGCATACTTACAATTTGTTATATCTAAATAATCCTGATAAGTGAGCTGTTCTTTTTATTTAGACTTTCTGTTTTATGCTAGGCGCTGTGCTGTGCTTTGCATTCAGGGTCTCATCTGCTTTTTTTCTTTTTTAACAGCTCTGAGAGCTAGAGATGAAATAAATATTCCTGTGATGAAGCCGAAGCTCTGTGAAGCAAAAACACTGTCCAGGTTTCCGAGGATGGTAAGTGACAGAAATGGCAGTTCCGTGTAGATCTTTCTGATGCCCAGGGCCGGAGCCAACTGCTGGGCTCTGCAGCCTCGACTACATGCACACACAAACACGATCACCCACATGGACGCACACATGCACGCACACACATTTAAGGATGTAAAAGACCGGCTCTCTTACTAAGCTACCCTCTATACAGCAAACATATCGCCAAAGCACAAATCTAGTGCTATTACTAGAAAGACTAGTTAGTTGCAGGCAGGAAAGGGAGGAATATTGTTCATCACAATATGGTTGCAATGGAATTTTCAAGGATTTGCCTTTTATTAAGAATATTGTTTTAGGGGCGCCTAGGTGGCTCAGTCAGTTAAGTGTCTGCATTTGGATAGGTCATGGTCCCAGGGTCCTGGGATCGAGCCCCACATGGGGCTCTCTGCTCAGCGGGGAGCACGCTTCTCCCATCCCCTCTGCCTGCCACCCCCCACTTGTGTTCTCTCTGTGTCAAATACATAAATAAAACTTTAAAAATATATATTGTTTTAAATCAACAAATGCTAGCAAACAGAACCTGACCACATATTGACAAGAATTTTATGCCATAGCCAAGTGGGATTTATCTCAAGAATGTAAGGGTGATTCAACATAAGAAAATCAATCAATGGAATATATCAGATTAATAGAATGAAGAGAAATACATAATCATCTCAAAAGATAAAGTAAAGGCATCTGACAAAAATTCAATACCATTGAATGATAAAAAATCTCAGATAACAAGGAACAGAAGGGAACCTCCTCAACACAATAAAAGGACATTTATGAAAAATTCACAGCTAACATCATACTCAATGGTGAGAGACTAGAAACTTTCCCACTAAGACTAAAACAAGACAAGCCATGCTTGCTTTCCCCACTGGTATTTAACATTGTACTGGAAGTTCCAGCCAAAGCAGTCAGACAAGAAAAAGAATTGAAGGGCAACCAAATTGGAAAAGAAAGAAGATTATCTCTGTTCACAGATGACATGATCCTATATATAGAAAATCACAAAGAATCCACAAGAAATCGACTTGTACTAATAAATGAACTCAGCAAAGTTTCAGGAGACAAGATGAACACAAGTTGGATCTGCTCCCCTGCAATGAACAATCCCAAAGGAAAATTAAGAAAGCGATCCCATTTATAATAGCATCTAACCTAGGAAGAAATTTAACAAAGGAGGTAAAAAGGACTGCACACTGAAAACTAAAAGATATTGCTGAAAGAAATTAAAAAAAAACCAAACAAATGGCAAAACATCCTGTGTTCATGGATTGGAAGAATTACTACTGGTGAGATGTCAGTACACAGAAAGTGATCTATACTTTCAGTAGCCTATAGAATCTTAAAGGCCTTTTTTTGCAAAAATGGAAAAGCTATTATTCAGACTCATGGAATTACAAGGGGGCCCTGAGTAACCAAAACAATCTTGAAAAAGAACAATGTTGGAGTACTCATATTTCCCTGTTTCAAGACTTACTGCAAAGCAATAGTAATTAAAACAGTGTGGTATTGGTATAAGGACAGATGTACAGACCAATGGACTAGAACTGAGAGTCCAGAAATAAACCTATACATCTACGGCCAACTGATTTTTGAACAAGGGTGCACGTCCATCGAGTGGGGAAAGAATAGTCTCTTTGACAGTTGGTGCTGGGACGAGTGGACTTCCACAGGCAAAAGGCCAAACCTAACTCCTACCTAACTCACACCTTAGACAAAAAATTAACTCAAATAGACCAGTGACTTACATATAGGAGCTAAAACCACAAAATTATTGGAAGAAATCATGGGGGTAAATTTTCATAATCTCGGATTTAGCAACAGGTTCTTATATATGATACCAAAGCACCAGCACAACAAAAGAGAAATAAGGGGTGTGTGTGTGTGTGTGTGTGTGTGTGTGTGTGTGTGTGTGTGTTTGCACATCTCCAGAATTAGGGGAGGAGAAAAACTAAGAATAGGAACTTTTTTTTTTTTTTTAAGATTTTATTTATTTATTTGACAGAGAGAGATTACAAGTAGGCAGAGAGAGAGGAGGAAGCAGGCTCCCCGCCAAGCTGGATCCCAGGACCCTGAGATCATGACCTGAGCCGAAGGCAGCGGCTTTAACCCACTGAGCCACCCAGGCGCCCAAGAATAGGAACTTTTTAGAGCACCTTCACCCAGGAATGGAATCCAGCTCAGATGTGGGAAAACGCCAGGAAAATCTATAGATCACTTTAAGTATATTGACAAACTAACAGTATTAAATCTTCCAATCCATGGCACAGATCTTTTTCAATTTATTAGGATCTTGAAATGAGAGAATAAGTGAGTTATTGAAGATCATATAATTCACATGTGGAAAAATGACAATTGGAACCCGGTTAAGTTCTCTCTCCCAGGACTCAAAGCTGAGCTCTCTCTTCCAGGGAGCGCTAGGACTATTATTTGTTTGTTATTTGTGATAATTCAGGCAAGGGCTGTTCTCTATTCTCTCTTGCTCTTGGGAAAGCTTCCCCATAGGCCGTGTGAATGGTGTAGGGGAAAGGTTGCAAAAAGTATACTTCGACTACTGATAATCAAATTGCTTTTGAGTATACTTCAGCACTTCAGAAGCGTCCATTTATATATTAAGAATGAGTATGCTAATTGCAAGCCATTCTTAGGTATCCTTGAGGGATCTTCACCAGGCAAGCCTCATTTGAATTTACTCTCTTCCTTCAACAAACATCCAGTACTTGAGAGTTACTGATTATAAGCACTGAGTCTGAACTGCAAGACTTTTTTTGTAAAGATGAAATGATGAAGGTAGAATGAGAACGGAACTAACTACCATTTACTGAACCCAGCATGTGCCAGGCAAGGGAATCATTGTTCTCAGCTCATACCTAAAAGGAGGGTTCAGCTTTTCCGCCGAGTAGCCCCTCCTGAAAATAAACCTATCCAAGCCCCCAGTGCGGTCATAAGAAAGGGGTGTTTAACCGGAGTCCCATGGGTGGTGAAGGGAAAGTGATTTTAATAATCAGCCACCACATACAGGACAAAAACCTCCTTCAAACACCTATTTTTTCCCCCACCCAAATCTCTCCTTGCCAGTTACCTCACCTTTCGCTCTCTCTTTCCCCTAAAGCATCACAAAAGAAACGTCTTCCATTGTCCTGAGCAATTCAGCTGTGCCTCGAAATTGTAAACATCACTCAGGAGGACAAAAGCCAATCGGTGACAATCAAAACTATTTTTGCAAAGCATGTGCCTGTGCACACGCGTGTGTGTCTCGGGTGTTTCTCGCTTCATCTGAAATCACTTATTATATCCTCTGCTCTTTAAAAGATTAGTTCGTCCCATTTTACAGGCGAAAGACTGAAAACAACTTGGTAACCTGTCCAAAGCTGCACAACAAAGTGGCTCTGTGGGGAGAGCCCCTGGGGAAGGCAGGCTTGACTCCAACATTCATGATGTGAAAGGCTCATGAGTGGAAGGCTAGGAAGAGCGCTTTTTGATTTCCACATCCGTGGGTGAATTTTTGCCTCCACCATAGTGGACCTTCTCCAATGGACTCTTGGTGAGTGGTGTGGCCAGCCATGTGTTAGGCCCCCCGGGAACTGCCAGTCTAAGCAGGCAGCACCCGACTACGCCAGTGGGCCAGATCCAGCATGCTGCAGGAAAAGCAGTGCTTCACTGGCAGACACCGGACCGCTCATCTACGTACTGTCTGTGCCTGTTTCTGCACTACAACCGCGGAACCGAGTCATTGGGACGCAGAGTGAATGGTCTGCAAGTATTCACTCTCTGACCCTCTGCGGAAAAAAACCATGCCAATTTCTGGTCCAGAGAGTCAGCTGACATGCAAAGCGGAACTCGAAGCCCAGAGCATGAAGGGAGGTGGCAGGGGAGCACAGGGAGCTGGGACTTCCTGTGAGTGGAACTGGGTTGTTAAAACACTCACGGGTCATCAGCAGCCCTCCGTCTCCCCATTTGCTACTGTGATCTTAGGACCGTGAAAATAATGGATTCGTGAATTAAGTCAAGAGAGTCGGTACTGGGACGGCTGGGTGGCTCAGTTGGTTAAGCGGCTTCCGTGGGCTCAGGTCATGACCCCAGAGTCCTGGGATCCAGCCCCACGTTGGGCTCCTTGCTCAGTGGGGAGCCTGCTTCTCTCTCTGCCTCTGCCTGCCACTCTGCCAGCTTGTGCTCTCTCCCTCTCTCTCTGACAAATAAATAAATACAATCTTAAAAAAAAAAAAAAGAAAGAGTCGGTACTTGCTGTGTGTTGAGCTCTGTCATGGGTGCTGGGAACATAGCTGTGGGCAAAACAGACCAAAATCTGAGTGTGGAGTGTGGGAGGGACAAAGGCCCAAGTGACTGGGAGAGCTCAGAGCGAAGTACTTGGTCTGCTGGGAGGGAGGCAGGCTCCTGTGGGGTCTTACTCCAAACCCAGTGGGAAGCCCTTGAGAATGTGAAGCAAGGTGGATTTGATTATCTGATATAAAATGATGACTCCAGCCCCTCTGTGGAGGGCAGTTTATGGGAAGACAAAGGTGGGAATGGGCAGAACGAGGACACTGTGCTTCGCAGGTTCTCAGGCATCAGGCAGTGGCGGCTTGACGAGGCTGGTGACCGGGGTGGTGGAGAGAACCGCGTGGGTTAGGGATATACTTGGAACTAAGAATAGACTTAGAACTAGGGATATACTTGGAACTAGGGCTAAGAGGCCTCATGAGTGGGCAAGGATGTAGAGTGGATCGTCATACAGGAGCCCAAACCTGGCCAAAGGCTCCTGAAAGAACTGGAGATGGCGTGGCAAGTCGTTAATGGGATTTATTACGATTCTCACTCCTGGCCCGCCCAGGCGGGGTGGGAGCGGCAGGCAGTCCCGGACTCCTGACAGGATCCCTGGTGCCTGCTCGCCACCTGCTCACCACCTCCTCAGAGGCCACCCTGCAGCAGCCACCCCTGCAGAAATAGGCCGATGCAGCCTCAGAACGAACGGATGGCCTGACGCCGGGCAGCCGGCCCCCTCACGAAAGGATGGATTGGACTGGTTAGAAAGAGCTCGACACTTGTGTTGCAGATCCATTAATGACAGCCACAGGTTAATTCTGAGCAATTTCCAGGTGATCCAATAATTCATTAAACTGACGAAAACAAATCTTTGGAAAATCGAGCCGGTGACAGATAAAAAGGCAGTGATTTATTGTCTGGAGAGGAGTAAGTGTCCCGGGTCTAGGCTTCAGTCTGTTGAGTGAAGCGAAGTGTGCAGGAAGAACAGGTAGGTGTGAGTTCCACTTAATGGGCAGTGTCCAGGCCCAGGGTGGCATGCCCTTCATAGTGCTTATCCCACGAAGTATTAAGGTAGAAGGAAGCATGATGTGGCAGGAAGACATGGATCGTGAGGTCAGGCGAAACTGAGCTTGAGTTCCTGCTCTGCCGGTTATTTGTGTCTGTGAACTTGGGCAAGTTGCTTCACATTTCTGAGCCTCCACTGGTTCATCTCTTCAACTGGGGTAATAATGTATGCTCCCCTGTGCTCAGGTGTAAATATACTACATGCAAATTATGGACAGAGCCTAGAACATGACGTCATAGGGGACTCAATAAACAGCCAACAGGATAGTTACTGGTGCGAACAAAGAAGATGGAGGAGCTTTTTCCCTTTAATGGACATATTTGCTCCGTGTGAGCATTCATATTTCTGCTGCAAGAATATTATGAAATGCTTACATAGACAGCCAAGGACAGTAGAGTTTTCCAAGGCATACTCAGAAATCAGAAGACAAGGAAGATGGGTGACGGCATTTGGCGTGGGTGCTGCTGAATGCAAAGTAAAGGGTTGGTCCTGGGGCGCCTGGGCGGCTCAGTGGGTTTAAGCACCCAACCCTTGGTTTCAGCTCAAGTCATGCTCTGGGGGTCATGATCTCGGAGTCAAGAAATCGAGCACTGAGTTGGGCTCCCTACTCAGTGGAGAATCTGTTTCTGTCCTTCTCCCTGTGATCACTCTCTCACTCCCGCTCATGTGTACCCATGCTTGCTCTCTCTAAAAACAAACAAACAAACAAATAAATAAACAAACAAATAAATAAATCTTTTTTTTAAAGGTCCTAAGTTTAGAAGTGTTAATGAAGTATTAATGAAGGACAATTTGGGAGCTTCCTTCCAAGCGGTGGTGGAGAGGGTAAGTGGTGTGAAGGGAAGGACTGTACTGAGAACATGATGTTGTGATTGGTTTAAAGTCTGGATGGAGGAGTGGTTTCTGAAGGTAGACCTATAACATCTTAGATGTGGAAGAAACCTCAGAAATCGCTGGAAGGAATGATGATCCTTGGACACCTGGAGTTCTGAGTACCCACCAAACTTTTCATCGGGTGACAGCATTTCTGTATTCCCTAGTGGTCCATCCCTCCCAGTGTGCATGCGTATCCTATACTCTGTGTATGTCCTTCCATCTTTTGTCAATGGGAGGTCGATTATAGCATAGCAGTTTTAGAAAGGAATCGTGATATTTCTCAGCTGAAAGTACCTAAAAGCCACAACGATGCCTGAAGGGGATGTTGTACCATGGATCACTGTTCTTACAAATGGATTCCTGCTCTAATGAAATGTGTTTAGGGATTTATGAGTTTCTGTTGGAAATGTGTTAGATAAACCTAGTTGGAGTCCACAGATCCTAAGAGGCCCTAAGTTCCCATTTAAGAGGAACTTAAAATGTGAAAATGTCCATAATACCCAGATTAATCTACAGATTCAATGCAATCTCTATCAAAATGCCACAGCACTGTTTTGTTTTGTTTTAATTTTAGAGAAAGAAAGAGAATGCCCAAGCAGTGGGAGGGGCAGAGAGGGAGAGACAAGCAGACTCTGCACAACCCCGAGATTGTGAACTGAGGTGAAACAAAGAGCCTGATGCATAAACAATTAAGCCATCCAGGCACCTCACCACAGCACTTTTTATAGAACTAGAATAAATAATCCTAAAATGTGTGTGGAACTATAAAGACCCCAAACAACCAAAGCAATCTTGAAAAAAAAAAAAAAAGAATAAATCTGGAGGCATCAAAATTCCAGACTTCAAGTCTATTACAAAGCTGTATGTATCAAAACAGTATGGTACTGGCACAAAAATAAACACATAGGTCAAAGGAACAGAATTTAAAAAACCCAGAAATGAACCCACAATTATATGATCAATTAATCTATGACAAAGGAGGCAAGACTATGCAATGGGAAAAAGTCTCTTCAACAAATGGTATTGGGAAAACTGGACAGCTATATGTAAAGGAATGAAACTGGACCACGTTCTTATGCTAGACACAAAAATAGGCTCAAAATGGATTAAAGACCTAGACATGGATTAAAGACCTGAAACCAAAAAATCTTAGAAGAAAACATAGGCAATAATCTCTCTGACATTAAATGTAGGTAAAAACATTTTTTTAGATATGTCTCCTTTGGCAAGGGAAACAAAAGCAAAATTAAACTACTGATACCACATCAAAATAAAAAGCTTCTGCACAGCAAAGGAAACAAATAACAAAACTAAAAGACAAACTACTGAACAGGAAAATATATTTGCAAATGATATATCTGATAAAGGGTTAATACCCAAAATATATAAAGAATTTTTGCAACTCAATACCAAAAAAAAATGCAATTAAGAAATGGGAAGAAGACATAAATAGTCATTTCTCCAAAGACATACAGATGACCCACAGACAGATAAAAAGATGCTCATCATCAGGGAAATGCAAATCAAAACCACAATGAGATATCACCTCACACCTGTCAGAATGACTAAAATAAAAAATGCAAGAAACAACAAGCATTAGCAAGGATGTGGAGAAAAAGGAACCCTTATGAACTGTTGGTGGGAATGCAAACTGGTGCAGCCATCGTGGAAAACAGTATGGAGGTTCATCAAAAAATTAAAAATAGAATTACTACATGATCCAGTATTTCCACTACTGGGTATTTACCCAAAGAATATGAAAACACTATTTCAAAAAGATACATGCACCCCTATGTTTATTGCAGCATTATTTACAATAGCCAAATAGCCAAGCTATAGAATCAGCCCATGTCCATACACAGATGAATGGATGAAGATGTGATATATATATATACATACATACACATACACACACACACACACACACACACATATATATATATATATATATATATATATATATANACACACACACACACATATATATATATATATATATACACACCATACATACATACATATATACAATGGCTCACTACTCAGCCATAAAAAAGAATGAGATTTAGCCATTTGCAACAACATAGATGGATCTAGAAGGGATAACACCAAGCAAAATAAGTCAATCACAGAAAGACAAATACCATGATTTCACTCATATGTGGAATTTAAGAAAAAAGAAATGAACAAAGAAAAAAAGAGACAAACCAAGAAACAGACTCTTAACTATAGAGAACAAACTGAGGGTTACCAGAAGGGGGGTTGGGGGTGGGTAAGACAGATGAAAGGGATTAAGAGTGCACTTATCATGATGAGCACTGTGTAATGTATGGAGTCGTTGAATCACATTGGTAGTACATGTGAAACTAACATAACACAGTATGTTAATTATACTGGAATTTATAAAATACATTGTTTTTAAAAAAGACTGACTTAGTCTGTCTCCTAAAAATTGAAAATTAGTTTAAAATCAAAAATAAAATCAGAGAAGGCCTGGGAATGCCACTCCCTCCAATTTGGAGGTGTATTTGCAAATATTCAGCAGTTCTTCCTGTAAGAGGGTTAGACTTTTCTGACCTACTGATAGTAGGTTAAGTCATGTGACTTGCTTTGGTCAGTGGCACATGTGTAGATGTAATGGGAACCAGGTTCAAGTAGATGTTTAAGATGATGCATTTTTTATCAGCTAGCTCTCTTTCTCTTTCCCTTTGACCCACAACTGTCACTGAGCTTTGATGGTCCTGTTCCTTCAACCTAGACTTGGAATGAAAAGGCATGTGGAACAGAGCTGCAGTTGACCTATGCCTACCATCATATAAAGGAGATGGTGAAACAAACCTATCTGTTGTAAGTCACTGAGATTTGGGGGGTTTCTTGTTACACAGCAGAACACAGTGAAAAGCTAACTGACACGGGTTGAGAATGCGGGGGAGGGTGGGGTCATCAGTCACAGAGCTGATTGTTAATCATTATAACAGAGGCCAGAGACTTGTTCCTTGAGCTACATTCCTCAAATTTAATCCTTTGGAATACTGCTTCTGTTCTTTCCACTGATTTAGGAGTGCGGTGGCCCAGTGGATCTGATTTTTCAGTCTGACTACGCATGCATGTGAAGTTCGTGTGTGATAAATCTTCGCACTCTGTGCTCAAGCCAGAAGGACGTGTCTTCCTCCTTAAAGCCAGCAAGGATTCAGCCTTTTGGAGCTGCGTTTCCTTCCCAAAGCAACTGTATATAGTCAGAGGCTCATTATGCAGGAGCAGATTATTCCACCTCTTCCTTCTCTTAGTGTGGCTTTAGACCATCTTGTGTACATTAGCATTGCTCTTCAACTGTGACCACAAGGCTAAAAGAAAAGTCCAGAGCCACTTATTTGCTTGGGGACTAGCCACCTGGGCAGAAGGGAGCGACCCATACCTGCCTGGCACAGTCCAGGTGCTGAATAGATAGGGTCTAATTTAATCTTTATAGCCACCCATGAGATAAGTGTTCCTGTCCTCATTTCACAGACGATGGAACGGAGGCTGAGACATTAAGCCGCTTGCCCAGAAGCACACAAGTGATGGGAAGAGTCGGAATACAGAATCGGATAGTCGTCTATGATTTTTTGTGACTTGTGTCAGCACCAGCAAAACAAAACCAAAACCCAAAAACACCCCCCTGCAAAATGAAACAAACAAAACCAATACTGATTTAAGTGGAGGATAATGTCACATAATATGACAACAGCAGGCCTGGAGAGCTCCTGTGGGATAATGTGATGGGAAAACCTGAACGCATGGGGCAAACCGACTCGCTCATGGAGCGGGAGCGAGAGACGCCAACGCGGGGGACCTGCCCCTTTGTCTACTGCCTGTAAACTGGCTTCCCGGGAAGACCTTGCAGGAGAGAGGGTGAGAAGACTCTGTGGCTATTTGGAAGAACTTCTTCCTTTCCTTCAAAGGGACAAAAACAACAGATTTGTTTAAACCCCTAAACAAACTGTTTACTCTTCTACCTCACGTGACATGAAACTGAAAAACGGAGGTCGGGGCTCTCTGAATGGTAATAGTGTCCTCCGCCGGTGCCATTAGCGATGCGACGGAGGTATTTAATTAATTACCACTGACATATGTTTGTGCTAATTTATAAGACTGGTTAGCTTGCACGTTGCATCTGAACTCTTGCCTGCCTAGAGAGTGTCCTGAATGTAAAGCAATTTTCTAACTTGAAGCTAGTGAAAGAGATACTGGAACCTTCTCAGTTTGGCAAGTCCGGATGGGTTACTTCCCAGTCGTTTTCAGCCAGGGGAGATTTTGCCCCTTACAAGGGACATTTGGTAATGTCTGGACACATCTGTCATTATTACAATCCAGGCGGGGTTGGGGAAGCATCTAGGTGGCAGAGGTCCTACACTGAACAGGGCAACTCTCCACCACCAAGAATGATCTGGTCCCTAAGTCAGAAGTGTTAGGTTTGAGAAATTCTGACCTGGCTCTCTGCTCTCATTTTAATAACCCACATCTAGAGTGGGAAAGTGGTTCCCTCAAGGTCATACAGCAAGTTAGAGGCACAATTTGCCAACAGAATGATCTGTAGTCGTTGGAAGCACAGGCTTTGGAGTCTGAACGTTTGGCTCCCAATCTTGGATTTGACTCTTACTACCTGGGGACACTGGAGCAAGTTCCTTAGCCATACCTCATCCAGAAAACAGGAACAATAATGGTGTCTGCTAATGAATAATCCAATGACATGAAACTGGTATAGACTTGGCGTGCATATGCTGCCTTTACTGTTATGTTCCATTCATTGTCAGAATTCTTACCCTGGTACCCTCTTACCAGCAGGATCCAGGGGAAGGTAAGACACATTATTATAACGATGCCTAGTATAGGGTGGGGAAATTCCATTTAAACACTGTCAGCCTCTTCTATGTCCCATGGTGGAGAGGTCTCTGAATCACCAAGGACCACTTCCATGTGCCTTTGGTCTAACCCAAGGATGCAGCACTGGCTCTGAAGGCACGGTGTATGTAAACATGTTTCTTCTAGTTTGATGGCATCAACACCCCCATTCTCCTTTATAAAGAGACAGAGCATGTGGTAGGCAGATTAATGCCCCTCCACACCCCCGGTCAGATATCCAAGTCCTAATCCCTGGATTCAGGAGGCTCCCAAATATGGCAGAAGGGTCTCTGCAGCTGTGATTAAGTTGAGGCTTTTGAGATGGGGAGATTATCCTGGATTATCTGGGTGGCCCCTAAATGTCACCACAAGGGTACTTATAAAAGGGAGGCAAGGAGGTCAAAGGAGGAAGACGCAAGATGATGATGATGAAACCAGAGAGAAAGGAGGAGACCGCGTGATGCAGGGCTATGAGCCAAGGGGTAAGGACAGACTCTAGAAGGTGCAGAAGGCAAGGAAACAATTCTCTCTTCAAGGCTCCAGAAGGAACGAACTCTGCTGACACCTGGACTTTAACTCTGGAGGACTCATTTTGGACTTCTGACCTCCAGAATGGTAAGAGAATAAATATGTTTGAAGCCACAAAATGTGAGGTCATTCATTACGGCATTGATAGGAAACTCATTTAGAGGGTTACTGACGGTTGGAGGGGAAGGCACAGTTGCACAGGGGGCTGAGACTCCTTGAGGGGAGAAAGGGATTGAGGTGCTGATCCCTTCATCTTTAAGGTTCAAGGTTATGTCTCTGTTGACCCGTATGACTCTGATTGTGGTCAGCTGGCAGCACAAACCATGGGGGACATCAGCAGAGGACTCACCCCAGTGGGAGGGAGAAGCAGGACTAGAGACGGGGGCTGACACCAGGCTGAGGTTGTCATGGGGGGGAAGGCTGGTTCTGGCAGAGTATGATCTTTCTAGAACCTGATGACCTGGCACTGAAGATCTGAATTAGTAGCCACGGCCTCTGCCACGAAAAACCTGCAACAAGAGTTGTCCTAACACAGGGTGCAATGACCATAAATGGCAGACCCAAGAGGCTTGAGGTCGATGTGCAATAGAAACGCAGGGTGGGGTTGCAATGGGGTTTGAACAGTATCACCACAGGGGCAAAAGTTACAGTAAGAGAGGGAGAAAATGAACCATACATGATTTCCAGCAAGTTAAGCTAAGGCATCCTCTCTTGCTATAAACATAAGGTAACACACAGTAAAAACCTAAAAATACACACCCAAACTTAAAAGTCAGAGAGGAAACTCAGCAGGGGCCAGAAATGAAGATAGAAACAAGAGACAAGTAAGGGCTGAGTGTGGGGCTTTAAGTTCTGTTTAAGGGCTACAAGGACCGAGGCATGGGGGATATATTCATAACCTTTCAATCCATTCACATGATTTGCAGATTCTGTATTTGTGAATCCACCTTCTCACTAAAATGTACTTGTAATCCCCAGTTCCATCCCTGTGGTGGCCTGGCAGTCATCCACAGCCTCCAAGCAATCTGAGTCACCCAATGTGCTCATTCCCAGCTGAGGTCTAGCGACTCCTGCTGTTGAAGTTCCCATTCTGTAAACAAGGGTCCTTTTCCCAGTCTGCTGAGTGCCACAGGTTTTTGCATTTTTGTACTTTGTATTGAGTATTTCATCATTTAAAATGGTCCCCCAAAATTCAAATCAAAACCACATCGAGATACCACCTTACACCAGTTAGAATGGCCAAAACCAACAGGACAGGAAACAAGTGTTGGAGAGGATGTGGAGAAAGGAGGACCCTCTTACACTGTTGGTGGGAATGCAAGTTGGTGCAGCCGCTTTGGAAAACAGTGTGGAGATTCCTCAAAAAATTAAAAATAAAGCTACTCTATGACCTTACAATTTGCACTACTGGGTATTTACCCCAAAGATACAGATGTAGTGAAAAGAGGGCCATATGTACCCCAATGTCCATAGAAATAATGTCCACAATTGCCAAACTGTGGAAAGAGCCAAGATGCCCTTCAACAGATGAATGGATAAAGAAGATGTGGTCCATATATACAATGGAATATTAAGTAGCCATCAGAAAGGATGAATATCCAGCTTTTTTTTTTATCAACATGGATGGGTCTGGAGGAGATTATGCTGAGTGAAAATAAGTCAAGCAGAGAAAGTCAATTATCATAGGGTTTCACTTACTTGTGGAACATAAGGAATAAAATGGAGGACTCTAGGAGAAGGAAAGGAAAAGTGAATTGGGGTAAATCAGAGTGGGGGAGACGAAAGATGAGAGACTGTGGACTCTGAGAAACAAACTGAGGGTTATAGAGGGGACGGGGGATGAGTGAGCCAGGTGGTGGGTATTAAGGAGGGCAGGTATTGCATGGAGCACTGGGTTTGGTGCATAAACAATAAATCTTGGGTCACGGAAAAAGAAAGAAAGAAAGAAAGAAAGAAAGAAAGAAAGAAAGAAAGAAAGAAAGAAAGAAAGGAAGGAAGGAAGGAAGGAAGGAAGGAAGGAAGGAAGGAAGGAAGGAAGGAAGGAAGAAAGAAAGAAAAGAAAGGAAGGAAGGAAGGAAGGAAGGAAGGAAGGAAGGAAGGAAGGAAGGAAGGAAGGAAGAAAGAAAGAAAAGAAAGAAAGAAAGAAAGAAGGAAGGAAGGAAGGAAGGAAGGAAGGAAGGAAGGAAGGAAGAAAGAAAGAAAAGAAAGGAAGGAAGGAAGGAAGGAAGGAAGGAAGGAAGGAAGGAAGGAAAGAAAGAAAGAAAGAAAAACAAACAAATAAATAAATAAATAAAATGGTTCCCAAGTATAGTGCTGAAGTGCTGGCTGGAGTTTCAAAGTGCAAGAAGGCTGTGATGTACCTCCTGGAGATCGTACGTGTGTTGGATACCAGCTATTGGGCGGGAGTTATAGTACTGCTGGCTGAGCAAGTTCAATGTTAATGATTCAACAATAATATTAAAGAAGGTGTCTGTAAATAGAAACCCCATAAGACAAGGTTTGACTGTTGGATGAAAATGTTGTGACCAGGGGCTCATAGGAACCTAACCTGTGCTTCCCCTAGGAGCTACGGTTCACTAGTTGCTAAATTAGTATTCTGGCAACTTTATGGTACCTAACTCTGACACGTGATGAGAATCAACAGTAGACAAACACATGCCACTTTTCTGGTCTCATTTTACGGTCTCTTCAACCTGTAAGGTAAGTACTATTATGCCCACTTGACAGATGAAAATATTGAGGCTCCAAGAGGCTAAGCCGGCTTTCCCATCATCACTTGGAACTAGAAATCAAAAGCCAGTTCTGCCAGAATTAACCATCTGTGGTACTCTTACAAAATTTTGCTGATTCTAGAATTTGCTGATTGAAATGAATCATTTTGAATGCTGAAAAGCACAGAGCTGATCACGGGGTGATCAGTCAAGCAAGAGACATCTCCAAGGAATGTTCTTTAAAACTCACTTCAGTGTACCCAATACCAGTTCAGTGTACCCCAAACCCTCAGCCTGGGAGGGTAAGCAAGTCAAAATTTAAAGACACCTTTTTAATCTAGAAGACAAGGTGAATGTTAAATCAGTACAGCCACTACATTGGTGCCTTTCTATTGATTTCTTTGTTTCAGTGAACAAGAAACCTTTTTTTGGGGTGGGGGGAATGGTTTAGCTAAGCTGTTTTATAATTTTTTAGGTTGAGATTTTTATGCTTTTGTTTGTTTTGTTTTGAGAGCCTAATGACTACTTTCACTGTCTTTTATGTCTAATCTTCCCCAAACGATCTTAAGAATGGTCTATAAACCAACTTCCTCCAGTGATCCACGCATCACTGCATGAAATGTTAGCAAGGAGAGGGTCATGTGACTCACAAGTCAGCTGAGAACACCCTGCCTTGTTCGCTTACAACCGACTCAAGCCCTCCATTCTGCACTCAGCTGGAAAATTTAATCTCGGCTCCAAGATTTCTGCGGATTCCAAGGTCTTACAGTCTTACCAGGACCTCTGGTTCTAATTTCCTGTTAATCTCACTCTAGGGATGCCAACACAGATGTGGACACAAGAAACCTTGCCTTGATTTTTGAGCCCAAAAATTCACAAAAGACATTTATTTGGGTGTGTAACAGTCTTAAAGGGAAGTTTGAGGTGATGGATGACTTCTACCCAGCAAGTAACTTGGAAATTGATTTTTAGGCACGTGTGATCTAAAAAATCCTTTAGCTATTCCTATTGCTGGGTTGTTTTGTTTTAATGCCATTCCTGGCCCTTTGGCTGAATATTTCTCTGTAACTTTCCCCTTTGCCTCTCTCTTAGTTCTCCCAGCCAAAATTTCTGGGGTCCAGCCCTGGCCATCTATCTTTGTTTTACTGTCCTTCCATACTTAAAGCTTATTACACCAAGATGTTTTTCTAAAAAAGACAGAATCCCCTAAGGAGTATTTTCATGCCAACTATAAAAATAACATTTTCACTCCTTTTTTAATGGAGTGGGAGCTCCACAGAAGGGAGGATTTAGATGAGTTTACAAAGGATTTAAAGAATCAAGACTATGAAGGTAAGTCTGAAAATACCACCACGTGAGAACAATTGGCTTTTGTGTCTTTGTCTCTGCTTGACGTTATGCCCGCGGCAGTCCTCACACCGACTGTTCGCTTGTCTAAAAAGAATGGTGTTCCGACTCCCAGTCTCAGATGCTGTCATTTTCTTTCTTTCTATTTTTTTAAAGATTTATTTATTTATGAGAGAGAGCGCGAGCGAGCAGGGGGAGGTGCAGAGGAAGAGGGAGAAAAGTAGACTGTCCGCTGAACAGGGAGCCTGATGTGGGGCTCAGTCCCAGGACCCTGAGATCATGACCTGAGCTGAAGTCAGCAGTCACCGCTTAACTGACTGAGCCACCACCCAGGTGTCCCTCAAGTGCTGTCATTTTCAAGGAACGATGGCCCAGATTCAGTCCAAAAATGATAGGACTGCATAAGAAATCTAAGAAGACAGGATTACATGGATGAGTCCATTTTGCCAAGTGTTTTCTCACTATTTCCCAGATGAGTGGGGCAGATTCTAGTGGAGAAGACCTGCTCCTTCATTCCAGATAGCAATATTAACTTGAATATTCACTATAATACTTAGGTAAATCTACAGTATGGGCATTTTCCATTATTTAATTACATTATCTTACTCATTTCATCTTTACTGAGAACCAATGAGGCAGGCACTATTTTCATTCCCATTTTATAGACAAAGAAACCGAGGCAGAGAAGTCACCCAAGGTGGTGACAAACCAAAGCAGTTTGGCTCCAGAATCCATGTTCTTCACCTCCGTGTTATTCCGATCTCACTATGCTTTCACGAATAGCAGTGCCAGGGGAAGAGCTGAGTCCAGTGGCCCAAAGCACAATGATTCGAACATCAAGGTCACGGGTTAAATCCCACCAGATCCTCCTAGTGTTAGCCTAAATGCCATTTCCACAGAGAGCGTCCCCAAGTTCCCCAGTGGGACAGCTTCTGCCCCTGTGCTCTCACCTCACCGTGTAGCCTTTGGTGACTGTACTGTCATTGCTAAGTGATTATGTGTGCAATTACCTTCTCTTGTCTCCTAAAATGCAATCTGTGCGAATGGGGATTATGAAGCTCTTGGTCACCACTGTATTTCTAGCACCTAGCAGAGTGTATGACACGTAGTGTGGCCTCAATAAATACTTGCTTAAAGCATGTGCGAATGAAGGGGAGTATACAGAAAGGAGCATAATGCCTGAGATCTCGAGCAGGGATCGTCAGAATTCAACATGACAGACATTTCTGGCCGGATGGTTCTTTGTGGTGGGGGGCTGTTGCAGGAACAGCAGGATGTTTAACAGGATCTCTGGCTCTACCCAGATGCTGGTAGCACCCCACACCCAGCTGTGACAAACCAAACTGCATGCCAAGATGGACCGAGCGAGAGGCTACAGAGATGATATAATGCTGTCTCTTACTGGAGGGAAACAGGAAAAAAAAGGCATTTTCTAACGTTGATCTTCCCTGCCTCTTGTAACAACCCCGTGGGTGACTGAAGCCCAGAGAACTTAGTGACCTGACCAAAGTGACGTGACTAATAGCTGGCAGTCTGAACCCTGCCAGGTCTAGCTGATGGCCAAGCCCTCACTCTCTGTCACCAACCTATAAGCAGCCTTTAGCGTCCTTGATGCCTTAGGTTTGCAAACATTTCCCCAAATGCTCCGACACCCATTTATTTAACTGTGTGGGAAGTCATTTAAAGACAAACACCTGTAACTCTGTGCCTAGAACAGCGCCTGGCCCTTAAAAATGCTCACTGAGTGGACAAATGGTTAGAGAGCCCTCTTCCATGCCAAGGTGACTGAAATCAAGTTTCCATAATTTATTAAAGGGTGTGTCTATGCATTCTGTCATTGAGTAGGGATCATTTCTCCCATTTTACCAACGGGAGAAAAAAAATAGAGCTGGTCCAGCACGTCTCTTAAAGCTCAATAGTACATGTTTTGCAGTAAACTCTTCACTGTTTCTTTTGTAAACTATGGAAATGAGGTAATGAAGACTTGCCCTAGCAACACAGGCAGCATGATGCTTTCTGACTTCTCGTTTCCTTTTGGGTTACGGCTGATGCTCTGAAATGCTCTACCCCACTGACTGCTGCCTCAAGATGGTGGGTGTGAGCCAAGAAAATCTATTCAGCCATTTGCTCCATCCAAAAATGGCATCCGTGAGATAGGAGGCCTCAAGCTGCGGGGCCCCAAAAGCAGATCGGAACATTCTGGTGCTTCTATTTTCAGAGGTGCGTTGGGAAAAATGGCACCCACGAGTTTTTGGATAGAAAATCTGCAAAAGAACAATCAAAATAGCTCTCGCTGGAGGTCCCCTCCCCCCACACCTGACTCCAGCCTGGGCCGGGAAGAGACTTGAGTGAGCAAGGGGAAAACAGAGGACACCACTAGAAGAGAGGAACCTGTCCTCTGTGAGTGGCCTTTCCAGGCGTAGTGCGTTCTTTGAGGGTCGTGTTCCCCCGTGATGGAATCACTGCAGACAGAACATGCTCTCTAAAGAGAGCTCTCTGAGACGAATACTTCTCCAGGAAAGCAAGCCACAAAACAAAACAATACAATGACAATGTCAATTCTCTGCTCCCTAGCAGTAAACCCCTGCACTTGAACGCTATGCAAGGACAATCTTGGGAACCTACACAGAGTGGCTGAGTGTCCTTTGTAGGATGCAGGAATGTCTGGTAGTACAATAGCTCTGTAAATACTTGCTCCCTTCCTGGAAAATAGAGTCACTGGGGGGAAAAGACTCTGGCTTACTCATACAGAATCCAAGTTGCACTGAGCAGAGGGCCAGGCGAATAGGACATGGTCATCAGGAAGAGAGGCTGGAGACAGGGAGAGAGAGGCCAGGTTTGTAAAGCAGCTCACAAGCCTGGCTCATCTCTACTTCCTTTGTTGATCCTTCGACCTTTCAAATCAGAGGTCTGAAACTGTTTTTTTTTTTTTTTGGAGGGGGCTTGGAGCCCTCAGGCAGACAAAGGAAGCTTGTGGAAACCTTCTCAGAATAAAGTTTTTTTTTTAAAAAATCCATAAAATACATTGCATTTCAAAGAAACTAATTACCTTGAAAAAATAGTTATCAAAATATTTAATAAAATGAACGTATGACATGGTAATATATGGGCTTAATTATTAACATGTTCACACACACAAAAAAAGATCCACTGGTGGAGCTGAAGACTTCCTAATTTTCAAAGAGTGATAAGTGTAAATGATATGTTGAAATATCTGCAACCCTTGTAATGATAATTAGCTGTGATTTCTAACGGTGACACGGTCATGGCTGTGCTGATACTGGCTGTGGTTTATTCCCTCATTCATGATTGAGGGACATATCAAATTTCAGTTAGGAGTTAGTGGACCTGAAGTGACATTTTATTTCTTCCTTTCTGAGTTCATGGCCTCTGGGAACTGCATCAGCAGGCCAGGCTAGACACCTCTGCTTTCAACACCGCAGTGATACAGGGAACAATTCCTTAGGACTTTTCTTCGCCTACACTCATTCCCTCCACCACACCTCTTCTAGTCCTGCGGGTTCGAACATATTTCTTTATGTGCTGACGATTCTCAGGGTTCTACCTGCACACCTGGGTCTCTCTACAGAGATGCCTTTCTCAGCAGCTCTGTGGCAAGGGGCGGGGGTGATGTCTCCTTGGCATCTCCAACCAAATGTGTCCAAATGGGCTCTCTGTCTTCCCATTCACACCCATCCGATCTTGGTAATGGGGTTCTGTGCTTCTGGTGGGGCCAAGGCGCTGGGGGTCTCCATGTTTCCTCTCTCTACAACCAACCAATCAGCAAGTCCTGTCGGCTCTGCTTTCAAAACCTCTCCCTATTCCACCCTGCTTCTCCTCACGTCCAAAGCTAACATGTGGGCTTGGGCCACCCTCCTCTCTCACCAGATTACTGCAGGAGCTTCTTAGCCTGTCTGCTTTCTCCTTCCTTCCCTCCCCTGAAGCCGCTCTTAGCATCGCATCCAGGGTAATCTTTTAAAACCAAGAGTGATGCAATCTGTATTACTCTTCTGTTTAAAACCCTCCAAAGTTCTTTCCATTTCACCAAGAATAAAATTTGCATTTCAACCATGGACTACGAGACTCCTACACCTCCATCCCCTCTCTGACGGAATCACTCAATCAGCTTGAGTAGCTTTTGTCCCCTGTTCTTCAAATTCACCGAGTCAAGAGCCTACCCCAGGGCCTTTGCCCCTGCTGTTACCCTGCCAGAATGCTTTTCCTCACGCCCACGATTCCTCACTTCCTTCAGATTCTGTGAAGTCTCCACTAACCACCTGTTACGGACTGAATTGCATGCCCCCTAAATATCCATACGTCAGAGTGTCCCCCATACCTGGGAATGTGGCTGTATTTGGAGATGGGGTCTTTAAAAAGGCAATGAAGTTAAAATGAGGCTGTTGGGTGGGCCCTAAGCCAATGGGACCCTAAGACAATGGGTTGTCCTTATAAGAAGAGGAGAGGAGGACACAAAAAGAGACACCAGAGGGCACAAGCGCAGATGTGTCTGTGAAGAGGCAGCCAGAGGGCCGCCATCTGCAAGCCAAGGAGAGAGGTCTCAGGAGAGACCAAGCCTGCCAGCGCATTGATCTTGGGCCCGGAGCCTCCTGAGCCGTGAGAAAATACAGTTCTACTGTTTAAGCCACCCAGTCCGTAGGATTTCGTATCACAGCCTAGTAAATGGATATACCACACAAAGTAATGAGTCCACTGTCCATCCCAAGACAGCTCTTCCCCTCCTTAGCCTCCTTTATTTTCCTCCACAAGCACTCAATGCCATAAAACACACTAACTAATTATAAAACATCAGCAAATTGTTTTATCTGTTCACGGTCTATCTTCCTTACTGGAATATACGTGAGGAAAGCACAGGTGCTGCCCAGATTGTAGACGGATCTGCACTTGGACTAGAGCTCTGCACTTGATGAGTATTTGTTGAATGAATGAATGAATGAATGAAAGAAAGAAAGAAAATAGCTTCTAATAAAACTGTTTGCCTGCTTTATGAAGGTCTCGGAAGGCACTGTTTCTCTTCGCATCAGGCCACCACTTAGCATCACCCCCCATTCAGGCATGAATCACTCTGAGCCATCTCAAAACCCTCCACTGAACCAGCCAAGGAAGCTGGCAATAGAGTGGGCCTACGCTGGCCCCCTTCCCTTCACACCTGAGGCATGTTCTTTCCCATCTGGGCAAGTTGGTAAGGAATGATTTCTAATTGCTAAGAAGACTATTTCTTATTTTGTTCGTGTGTGCTTCTGGGTTTACATAGTTCTTTCCTAGGCGTTAGATTTAATCCTCTCTCCTAGCGCCTTGGAAAAAAAATTGTTTATTAACTCAATATTTGCATACGATTGTATTCATACTGGGAACATAGCAGTTCCAGAGAGTTCTGTGCTTATCGACCTGTTCTGCTGGTCTGTGAATTTCCACAAGGAAAGAATGTTGGTATCCTCAGGGCTGAGCATGGTACCTGGCAGACAGCAGAGGCTGAATTGGTGGTATTATGATCCAATATTTATCACATTATTCCCATTCCCTTACAAGTCAGTGGGGACAGTATCAGCGGCACCCCTCAAGGCTGCTGTGTTGATATGAGTAAACCACTGAGGACATGTCTGGCATACAGTACGCACTGGGAAACAGGAAGCCCTGGCGGAGTCTGGGTCAGACAAAACCACCACAGACCAGGGGCCAGGCTCTGGCCGGAGGCTGCAGGTCGTCTGCAGGCAGACCCACTCCTGTGGGGGATGGAGAAGCTGAGCAGCAGCATCCAGGACAAAGAGACTTTGGAGAATTAAATAATCTCTTGCATTTCCTCTCAACCATCTGACTTAATTATTGGGAAATGCCACAAGCACTTTTCTATTAGGACAGATGTGTGGGAAGAAAGGGAGGCAGGCTTAATATTTTTTTTTCTTCTGTTTTATGAGTTTCATTGATGTTTCTAGAAGAAAAGGGCTTCTCTTTGACCTTGTTCCCGTGAAGCGGGTTTGCTTGGGACAAGGATTCCGGCAGTTGCCCGGAGATGGATGACCCTGGCCCTGTGCTCCGAGGGAGGCTGGGATGCAGCCAAGAGGGAGGGTGAAGGCAGAGACAGCCTGCGGTGTCTGAAACTGTGTTGCCTACTTCCCCAGCCCCACATCCAATCCGGCCCAGGTCCTGTCAGTTTCATTCCCAAACCTCTCCCCAATTTGCTGGTTCCTCCCGGCTCCTTGGCCATCCCCCCCACCTGAGCTGCCATCTTTTCTTAAAACAGACTCCTAACTGGACCGTCAAACTCTACTCGTTTCCTCCTAGTGTCTTCTCACCTGAGCTAATGGAGTGACCATCTTAAAACATAAATTAGATCCTGGTCGCCTCCACCTTCTCAAAACCCTTTAGTTGCTTCCCACTGCACTTGGACAAAGAGCAAAAATCCTTTGTATGTGGAAACAACTTAGTTGCCAGCCCACGGATGGATGGATAAAGGCAATGTGGTGGAGACATACAGTGGAATCGCATCAATCTTTAAAAAGAAGGCAGTTCTAGGGACGCCTGAGTGGCTCAGTCAGTTGAGCATCTGCCTTCACCTCAGGTCATGATCCCAGGGGACGGGGATCAAGCCCCGCATCTCTGCTCAGTGGGAAGCCTGCTTCTCCCCCTGCCACTCCCCCTGCTTGCTCAGTCTCTCTCTCTGACAAATAAATAAAAACCTTTAAAAAAAAAAAAGGAGGAAATTCTATCATTTGCAATAAAATGAACAAACCTTGAGATGTAACGCTGAGTGAAATAAACCAGTCACAGGAAGACGAATGCTGCGTGATTCCACTTCCTCTTGGATGAGGACACGAAAGGAAGCCAATTCACAGAATCAAGGAATGGCAGGATGGTTTCCAGGGACTGCAGGGAAGGAGAAATGCAGAGCAGCTAATCAATGGGCTCAAAATTTCACTTCAGCAAAATGAGTAAGCTCTAGAGAGCTGCCTTGCGACGCAGAACTTCTCGTGAACGACACGATGCCGTACGCTCAGAACTGTGCTCGAAGGTGGAGGTCATGCTCAGTGTTCTTACCACAACGGAGTAAGGTTTTTTGTTTTGTTTTCAAAAAAGAATGAAAACAAGTATTACCACTAGTCATTATTTTAAAACTGAAATTTGATGAAAGGCCAACATTTTGTGGGCCTCCGTTCCTGTGGGAAAGAGGCACTTACTAATCTGTTCCAGCCAGCAGACAGGGCTGAATGTACATTGTCGATACATGCTGCAAAGGCATTATTGATTTGATAAACTGATAATCAATGTTTCCTGTATATTGGGATTACTTGATTAACGTTGCTAAAAATGTACACAGTGGGGGCACCTGGGTGGCTCAGTTGGTTAAACGTCCACTCTTGATTTCAAGCTCAGGTCATGATCTCAGGGTCATGAGATCCAGCCCCACCTTGGACTCTGCGCTAAGCATGGAGCCTGCTTAAGATTCTCCTTCTCCCTCTCACTTTGCCCCTCCCCCTGCTCGCACTCGCTCGTGTTCTCTTTCTCTCAAAAAGTAAATAAAATGTACATAATGTGTGGCACAACTGTATGGTTTTAACATGGAAAAATGAACATTTTTATATTTTAAAAAATCCTTTTCATGGTTCTCCAAGCTCTCTGTGGTCTGGCCCCTGCTTACCTCCCACCTCCCATTTCCCACCTCTCATCCCCGTCTCCCTGAGCTATGACCATGGTGTCTCCCCAGCTCTTTGAAAAAACTCAATTTCTTCCCATTTTGTGGCCATGAAAGTTTCAACATACTGAGTGACTTCCTCAAAGAGCCCCAGTCTCCCACTGTCTAAATTAGATCCTCATGTCACACTCCCCCTGGCACCTTCAAATTCCCCCCTTGGAAGCATTTCCCACACCTTCCAAGCTCATATGTGTCTCTGATTCTTTGTTTTACTGAGCCTCTTCTGCTAGGGTCTGTAGACCATGAAGGTAGAGACCATCCTGTCTTGTTCACCACTTTATCTCCTGTGGCTAAGGGGTTGAACTTATTCCATGAATTTTTGTGGAGTTCTTGGGAGGCGCCAGATCCTCTGCTAGGTGCTGGGGACACAAAAAGAATATGATGTCGGGTCTGACCACAGGAGAGCTGGACAAACAGATCTGTACTGAAATACAGACAGCCACAATTGGAAGGGGTAAGACCTCCTGCTTTCTGGTACACAGAATGAGGAAGGAAGGAGGGGAGGTCAAAAGGAAGGAGGGAAGAAGGAACTCTGAAATACATGTGGAAATAGTACTATATACATGAAAGGAGAAGGCAACAATGAGATTTGCCTGGAAAACTGGGATGGATTCTCAAAGGAGGTGGTGATTGATCTTGAGCCTAACGAATCCTAAAGAATGCTCTCGGGGGAGCATTACATCACCCAGGCAACTATGTGGGAGTTGGGCTGGGTGAGCCTGGAGGCAGGGGGACTGGTTAAAAGGCTGTCACAAAAGTTCAGATGAAAGATGAGCAGGCCTGAACTGGGCAGCGGCAGAAAGGCTGATGAGGAGGAGATGGTTTCCAGAGATATTAAAGAGGGGTTGAACTTGGGGGAGGCTATTAGGTAGGATAATGTTTGGCCAAATGTAAGAGAATTCTAACCAACAGTACATCTCCTATCTCACTAACAAGAAGATGGGGGCAGACACCAAGCTTGGCTCAGCAATTCACTTATGTCATTAAAGAGCCACATCCATTCCAGGATGGACTCTAGCTGAACATATTGCCTTTTGATACTCGTGTGTGCTGTCTCATGGTTGCCAGGTGGCTGTCACAGCTCCAGACATTGGGACTGCATTCAAGGACAGGAAGGAGAGGGTGGAGATGGGGGAGCCAGGCCACTGAGTGAAGACATTTTGTTTTTTTCTTCTTTGATTACAAAGGAAATATTTTTTTGGAGCTTCCCAGCAGATAGCCACTAGCATCTCATTGGCCAGGACAGGCCATCTGGCCACTCTTATCTGCGAGGTGAGCTGGGAACTAGATATCCCGCAAAGGAGGACAGAGGGGCTTGAATGGCTTTGACCAGTCACGATTCATGCTCTGGAGCTTCCACGTTGCCTCCCTCACACACGATCAAGACCATCTGCTAACAGTGCCTGCCACAGGGTGGGAGGTGGGCTTTGGTTTGACTCAAACGGTCTTCTCCCGGATGTGAAAAATGGCAGGCGGCTCCCTCTTGGCTTTGGCACTGTGGAAACCACTGCTTGTTCCAGCTGAGCCTGCTGTTCTTTGCTCATACATTCCCAAGAAGATGATTATGCAGAACAGCGAGAGCTTTCTTGTTTCCCTGAATATTCTTGAGAAAGAAGACTGCATTAATAATTTGTTTTCTTGGTATGGGCCATTCGGTTGCAAAACGATATTCCAGTCATAGCACGATACTTCCCTTCCTCATTTATATTCACTGTTGGTTTAATTATGTTTTTCAGTCAGAATACTTATTAATTTTATAGACCTACCTGAAAATTAAATTGGATAAATTCCTTTTGCTTGGTACCTTGAAAAATGTGTTTTTTTTTTCCAAGCTGCTGCTGGAGCCCACTTTGGCCCTGTGCAATTTTGTTCCTCTTTAAGTTCATTTGCAAATAACACTGTGTCGGTTTAAAGGGTATTCATCATTTCTGAGTAGGAGAAACACCACAAAATGTAGTCCAATTCAAAACAAAGTAGGAGGACAATGGAGAAAATTGTCAAATATTTTATTTTCTCATTGGGGGGGTGGGAAGGCCATTGAGCGAGACATAAAATTTCCCTTTGGATTCAATGAATCTGACTTGCTTATGGGGAGAACTCTATGTTGTACTGAAAAGAATCAGTAAGCCACAAAGGGTATAAAGCACAAGGAGGAGGGCCTTCCCCACTGAGCAGGGTTAAGGGGGCAAAACGGGAGGACAGCAGGTGGTGTGTCTATTCATGAAACACTGACAAAACTCCCTGTGTCTCAGGCGCCATGGTGCTAGAAATACAATTAAGACATGTTACCTACTACTTTTCACAGGGTAGACAGATAATTACACAATGATACCACACCCTGGTAAATGTCATGACACAAAAAAGCAAGGGGCACTATGAGAGGCCAGAACAGGGCCTCACACCCTACACTGAAGGCAGGAAATATCCATGCTTTGTGTGTTGTAACTCCGCTGTCCAGTCCAGTGCCTGGCATATAGAGACTTGGGAGTTAGTTGGTGAGGTGAATTGGATTAAAATGAACGGGACCTTGTGCTGTGTGATAATCAAGGTATTATGAGCTGTTATAACAAATCAACACCCGAATCTCAATGGCTGTAACACAACAGAAATGTGCGTGTGTGTGTGTATATGTGTGTGTGTATCACCAGCTTGCCAACTGCAGATCTTAGGACTTCTCAGTCTCCATAATTGCATGAGCTAATTTCCTAAAATAAACTTACACACACACACACACACACACACACACACACATATGCATTATATTCTGTTAGTTTTGTTTCTCTGAAGAGCCCTAATAAAATAAGCAACAGGAATGAACTGAACAAGTGGGTTGACTTCGGTCACTGACTAATCATGAAATGACAGTGTTATCCTGATCACACACACACAAATGCTACACCGAAGAAAGCAAAACAAGAGTTAGTAATGGAAACTTTCACACAAAGACCAAAGTAGAAGAAGGTATCTGGCCCCATAACTTGCTTTCTGCCCAAGCCCCCAAAACCTCGAAGATGGTGTTCAAATCTACAAAGTTGGGAGTTATGAAGGATGAATAAGTCCTTGAGATCTAATGCACAGTGCAGTGACTACAGTTAACAACCCCGCATTGTACCCCTGACATTGCTAATAGAGTATATTTTAACTGTTCTCACATATACACACGCAGAACCCCAAGCCCAAATAAAACTATGTGAGGCGATGCACAAATGATCAAATCATCGCATGGGACACCGTCAATATATACAATTTGTATTTGTCAATTATACGTCAATAAAGCTGGAAAAAGGAATACTTCCTAAAAAAAAAAAATCAAAGGCACCAGTACCCTAGGTTCTAATCCTAGCTGGGCCTCTAAATCTCTGAGTGACTCTGTTCAAGTCCAAAATGCTGCCGGACCTCAATTTTCTCAGTGTAAAATTAGGAAATTGAATCACACGGTCTCGCCATGCTTCCAGAGCTCTGCAAATCTATGACTCTTAAGGAGTCTGTGAATTTTCCCAGTTTCCTGAAGCTGGGTGTGGGTGAGTCCCGGCTACAGGAGAAAGGAAATCAGGTGAACTCTTCGTGGTGGCACTTGAGAGACTGCATATTTAATTCTGAGTTCCCAACCTGGCTCCACTGACTTTGGGCAATTTACATACCCTCCCTGTGTCTCGGTTTCCCTTAGCCATGAAATAACAGCACCAGTCAGACAGGAATAGCACCTCCCTCTTAGAGTGGGTTGTAATAATTAAATGAGAGAACATTCATTACATGCTTACAACACTGCCTAGCACATAGGAAAAGGCCCAATACATGGAGGCTATTAATGCTGCTATTATTACTATCATCATTATTTTGTTGTTGTTTAGAAATCTTAATAGCTGTCTCTTCGCTTTGCAGTCCATTTTTTTGGGTCTTGTTTCCCCCAACTATTTTATACATTCCTTAAATGGGGGAAGGGCCTCATGCATGGTAGGTTATAGGGAGTAAAATAAAATGTAAGAGTAGGTTTCTAGATACTTTGGAAATATTAGCCATAACGGGAAAAGGAGGCATAACCAAAATATGGAATAAAAAATACAAGGGTGCCATTTTTATAACATTCTTAAAATGTCAAAGTCATAGTGATGGGGAAATCAGTGGTTGCAGAGGAACAGGGTTGGGAGTGTGGGATGATAAAGGGGTAACATGAGGGGATTTCTTTGTGGGGATGAAGCAGTTCTATACCTTGATTGGGATAGTTCCAAGAATCTGTTCATTTGCTGGAATTCCACAGATCTACACACACACATACACAATTGAGTGCATGTAAAAATGGACAAAATCCAAATAAGGTCTGTAGTTTCATTAATAGTATTGTACCAGGGGCGCCTGGGTGGCTCAGTGGGTTAATTAAGCCTCTGCCTTCGGCTCAGGTCATGATCTCAGGGTCCTGGGATCAAGCCCCATATTGGACTGTCTGCTCAGCAGGGAGCCTGCATCCCCCTCTCCCTCTACCTGCTGCTCTGCCTCCTTGTGATCTCGCTCTCTCTCTGTCAAATAAATAAACAAAATCTTAAAAATAATAGTATCGTACCAGACTTAGTTTCCTCCTTGTGGTGGTGTGCTATGGTTTCATCAGATGTTACCATTGAAGAAAGCTGGGGGGGAAGGTCTGCAGGAACCTCTTTACCACTTTGCAACTTCTTGTGAGTACAGAAATTATTTCAAATTAAAAAGTTAAAAAAATTACCATAGCAGTAGGGAAATAAAAACTATCCATTTAATAGGTGATTACAAAATATAATAGAAAGAAAATTCTTGACTTGTCCAGTAGCTTCGATCACAGAATCAGAATAGGATGGGCCTCAACTGAAAGAGAACCAACTACCTTACATTATCACCAAGGAGCGCTTGACTGTACTGGCACCGAAGTGGCCGGGATGCCAAAGTCACCGGGTAAGGCCAGGAGAGAGAGAGGGCTAAGCAGGAGCAGCTCTGTGGGACCCTCTCTGGGGTGGAGCACAGGGTCCTGCTGGAGGCAAATGTGGGCGGGATCAGAAGAGGAGGTGGGGAGGAGCGGTGTCAGATGTTATGCAAGCAGGTAAGCCAGACCCTGGGGGACCCTCCCCCTCACCCCACCAGGCTGTGTGCCCCTTCAGTGCTTGATGACCCCCTTCCCCACAGGCTGGCGCCTTTGAAGGGCTGGTTTCAGACGGGGATACCGAGGGGCAAAGCTCTGTGGCGGTGGAGACAAGGGTGAGGATGGTAAGGGCAGTCTGGCATGCTTCTGAGCACCTGGCATAGGCTGACTCCTTCAATCCTTGCGACCCGGCCTATGAGGGAGGCATGATAATAACTACCCACTTTACAAACAGGCAACTGAGACTTGGAGAAGTGAAACAAATGGCCCAAGGTCACACAGGTTAGAGTTGAGACTGTTGGGTTGTACTCTCTTTAGGTTCAGATCTCTTTCCTTCCTCATTGCGTGTAGAGTGCTAGGGAGGAAGGGGCACGGCCATGATGCCAAGCCTACATAAAACCTTGATGGTGGTCTCTCTGCTTCTTAGTCTTTTTTTTTTTATCCTGCTTCCCCCAACTATTTTGTACATTCCTTAAGAGATGAGGGTGTCACGGTAAGTGGCAGAGAGTAAAATAAAGGAAAATATAATATGATGTAATAATATTACTATAATACAGTTACATTACTTAATATGTTTATATTATGTCATAAAAGTGAATTGAAGGATACTTTGAAAATAAGTAGATATAAATGGGAAAACAGGCATAACCAAACACTGGAGTCAAAAATACAAAGGTACCATTTATGTAATAATCTAAAAATGTCAAACTTAGAGAATGGATGGACCAGTGGCTACCGGGGACGCGGGCTGAGGGGAGCACACATGAGTTCACAGTATGACCCCGGTATAAATTTTCTGGGAGAAGAAAGGGGTCCACCATTCTTTGTCACCCGGTGGCACCTAAACTGTGTTGGGTGCCCAGGCCACATTCATAAGCACTGGTTAAAACAAAAACAAAAACAAAACAAAGAAAAACAAAAGCAACTTTCCCCTCACAAAAAAGTTACTAAAAAACAATACAGACTTAACAAAAATGAAAAAAATAATAGCAATCCAGCCTCTTTGCAGAAGTTCATAAAAATTCCAAAGTACATCAAGACTGAGAGGATTTTCAATTTATAAATGAGACATTCAAAGGCAGACAGGGCCCCCGAAGCTCGCACACACCACAACACGGCATTGTGATGGAGGGAAGGAAAACTGTCTGCCGGATCACGGTGCATTTCTAATTGAAGAGTTTGAGAATGCAAATGCAAATGAATCAGTGCCAACAGGGATGCCTAAAAGACATAAGTGAGAATTACGGCAATTAAGAATGTTGTCTCAGAGGAAATTAGACTGGTCCATTAATTACAATGCCTGAAAGGGAAAGAGGTCCCAATGAAATGCAATAAATTAAAATATCAAAAAGGAAATTAGTAAGAAGAGAGGTGGAAGTGCCAACAAGAAGCTAATCTCAGAGGTAGTGATGGGGACAGAGAATGGAGAAAAAATACTGAGAGTGAATACAGACAATGCATAGCAGGTCTACCAAGGATCAAGCCTCCTCCTACTCCTTGCTCTCCCCTCCTTTCCCTTTTTCCCCTTTCCCTTTCCTTCCTTCCTTCTCTCCTTCCCTCCTTCCTTCCCAGCCCCACCTCTCTGACCTTTGCCCTTTGGATCAGCTGCCGCGCCCATCGGGGTGAGTACTCACCAAGCTGTCCTAGGTGATGAGGTTCCTGATCCAATGACACTCTAATGTCCCCTTGCTTTAAGTTCTCAAAAATTATTTATATTTCGTTGTCTCCTCAACTTGGTAATGAAAAGCTTGAGCTTCTGTTTTTGGTACTGATGCTAACTGATACCGATGTTTCTCATATTGATCTAGACCCTCTGGGCGCAGTGTCCCCTCTCATGCTGGGTGTTCCCACTCTAACTCCACACTGTGCCCATCACATTGACTTTCCTCTCCACTCGCCACAACCGTCCCCTTTTTCTCACATGGCAATTAGGAGTCCTAGTAATCTCCAAATTCCTCAATCCCTGCCTCGGTCCCTACAAAACACTCTCAGGTCTCCCCATGACAGGGACAGTTGCTTTCTTCTTCTTCTTCTTTTTTTTTAATTTTAATTTATTTTTTTATAGAGATAGAGAGATCACAAGTAGGCAGAGAGGCAGGCAGAGAGAGGAGGAAGCAGGCTCCCCACCAAGCAGGGAGCCCGATGCGGGCCTCAATCCCAGGACCCTGGGATCATGACCTGAGCCAAAGGCAGAGGCTTTAACCCACTGAGCCACCCAGGCGCCCAGGACAGTTGCTTTCTTGAATGAAAGTCATTCATGCTTTTGTTCTAAACACTTATCATGCTTCTGCTCATGCTTTTTTCCTAAACACTCATCACCCACATGATTTACCGCATGTGTCTCTAAAAATTGCATTTTTAATTTAAATACTTTAGCCTCATTGGAAGCAATAATACCTGAAATCGGGGCTTTGCTATAGTAGTTTTATGCATTTGTCTTATAAATATCAACATAAATGCACAACTACACAAATTAAAATGTCCGGCCAGGTGCCTCTTAAATGGGTTTGCCTCTCTTAGGCAGCAGCCACTCCCTGTTCGAGAAGCTACAGTGAGAAAGCACGGACTCTGGATTAATTACAATCTGATTTGGCTTCACCACTTGCTGTAGGAATTGGGGCAAATACATGATTGCTAGGGCCTCACTTTTTCCATCTGTGCATCGCTTGCCACTGTATCTGTCTTTCTAAGGGTTACTTTGAGGACCCGATGCATACATTAAGACACACGCTTATTTCCTTTTTCCATGATGGTGGCTCTTATCCCCCCCACCCGGTGGCGTCAACTCTTTGAGAGCCTTGGATAGACTTGAACACATTTTTAATTACGATTACTGATTAGATGTCTCTCCCCATACATGTTTATTTAAATATCGGTACTGAGAAGGTACAGGCATCTGACTTTCTTTCAAAGTGGAACATAAGCTCCTTGATAAATGGACAATATTTCGTAATTTCTTAGCATCACCATGAAGCTTGCCTGGTGCCAAACATGTGGTGGTGTTCTATCGGTACCTGATGACCTGCTGTTGATTGATCCCTCATCCTGGCCAGAGCTCCGAGCACCGCCAAGGTGGGGCTCTGCTGGAGGTGTGGCAGTGAGGCCAGTGGCCTCGCACGGGCCACGGAACAGTCCTGGCTTTAAAACAGGGCCATAAGCAGGTCCCCAGCTCTCTCTCAGGCTTGCCAACGCTTCTACCATTTCCCATCTGTGCTTCTATTTTTCCTGTGAGAGTAGCTTTATTGATCTCATTAATTCTCTTTTCCATCTTTGGCATGGCAAGGTGATATTATCCATGCTTTAATGCGTCCTGTGTTTTGCAAATTATAGGATTATTATGGATAAAAGGACAAGAAACAGTGTTTTCACCAAATCATGGCCAAAGCCAGGAACTGTCCTTCATTTAAATGGCAGGGGATAATCTGTCCTGGGTGGGGTCTGCTCACGGGAGCAGACCTGAGAGCTGCAAACACAGATGTAGAATTTTCTCTCAGCTGAGATATTTCCACATGAAGCAAAGCAAAGATTCCTTCTCTTGAACGTTTTTATTTTTGAATTCCTGAAGGCAGTCACAGATTTCCCAATAAGGGGATTTTTTTTTCTTTTGCAGCAATTACTTTTTACTATTTTTTCTTCTTTTGATTGAAAATTAGTTTGAGGAAGTTTTAAAAGGAATTATCTGAGGGATGCTGGAACTCAAGATTTAGAGCTCAATAAGTACCTTATAAAAAAAAACAACAACAAAAAACCCCAAAACCAAAAAACAAAAACCCACAACACTCTGCTGTAAAGACAAGAAAAAGTCTCTCTTACGCAAGTTCTTTTAGTTCGATAACTAATTAAAATCACAACCACCACCAGCAGAAAAGTTTCTCCTGATTTTATCTGATACTTAGAACTCCTTGCAAGAGAAAAATAAAGAAAAGGGAAATAAGTGGCTTCTCCGTAGACTGTGAGTTCCCTCGAACAGGGGCTTCTGTATCTGTTAGGGTGTCCTAAGAACTCAGGGTGTCTAGAACACAGGAGGCACCTAATAAATGTTGACTGTGGAACAAAATGAATGAACGTTTTTGTCCTTTAACGTTTTTTCTTCAAGCATAATAATGGATACGCTTAAAAGAACACACGTCCTAAGGGTACAATGAGATGAATTTTTACAAACTGAAATTCACTGGCACTGCTAGAACCCAGAGCAAGAAACAGAATAATACCATAACTGCAGTATTCTCCCTCACATCCCTCTCCAATTGTTACCCCCCAAATATAGCCACCATATTGACTAATTTTTTGCCTTCTTTTGAACTTCATATAAATGGGATCACATAGCATGTCTTTTTTTGGTGACTGCCTTCTTTTGTTCAATGTTATGGTTCTGAAATTCATTTAGGTTGATACATGTAGTTGCAAGCTGTTCATTCTAATTGCTATATGGCATTCTGTCATAGGTGCTGTGGACTCCCCCCTCACCTTCCTAAGTTGAAGCTCTAATCCCTGGTGTGATGGTACCTGGAGGTGGGGTTTAGGGGAAGTAATTAGGGTTCGAGTAGGTAATGAGGGTGGGATCTTCATGATGGGATTAATGTCTTTTAGAAGAGGAAGGGACAAGATCTCTCTTTCAAATCTCCTCATGCTTGCACCGGGGAAGGCCCTGTGAAGAGGTAAGAAGACAGCCATCTGCAAACCAGGCAGAGGACCCTCACCAGACACCAAATCTACTGACACCTTGATCTTGGACTTCTCAGCCTCCGGAGTTGTGAGAAATAAATGGTTTTTGTTTAAGTCAACCAACTGATGGTATTTTCTTAGAGCTGCCTAAACTGACTGAGACAATGGCTATCAACCACAACTGACTCATCTATCATGCTGTTGATGGGCACTTGATAGCTTCCAGTTTAGAGTTATCGTGAAATGTATTCCTTCAAATCATCTCATATGTGTGTTTCTCTGTTGCCAGAACGGAACTGCTGGGTCATAAGGTATGTATGTTTCCAGCCTTGGTAGAAACTGCCAAACTTTTTTTTTCAAAGTGTTTGCACCAATCTACACTCCCAGCAATGGTGTATGTGAGTTCCAGTTGTTCCATATCCTTCCCAGCGCTTGATGTTGTCAGTCTTTTTCATTTTAGTCATTCGGGTGGGTGTATAGTGGGATCTCACTGTGTTTGTAAATGTGTGAGTAGGTGTGTGTGTGTTCCTGTTTATTTTGAAAGCTTCGTATGCAGATGTAAGAAAGACACAAAGAGATCCCACATGCCCTTCACTCAGTTTTCTCCAATTGTAACATCTTGCATAACTATAGGACAGTAACATGACCAGGAAACTGACACTGATACAACCCACCACCCTTGGTCAGATATCACTAGCTTTATGTGCACTCATTTGTGTGTGTGTGTGTGTGTGTGTGTGTGTGTGTGTGTGTGTGTGTATTATCTAGTTTCATGTAAATTTCCCACATGAGTAGATCTAATGACCACCACCAGTCAGGATACAGACAGTCTTATCATAAGAACCCCTTCTGCTACCCTTTATATCCACTGCTCCCTTCCTCCCTTCCCTGCACTCTCATCTCTGAACCCACTAATCTAGGCTCCACCTCTATAGTTTTGCCATTTCAAGAGTGTTCTATACATGGAAACATATAATACGTAACACTTTTTTTCTGACTCAGCATAATTTTCTTGCGATCCATCCAAGTTGTTGCATGTATCAGAGCCATCTGTTTTAACTGCCGAGTAGTGTCCCATGAATGAAAACACCCATCCCCAAGCCATCATTTCTAGTGGTTTAATTGATTCCTACTCAAGGGATGATAAACTAGATTTTCACATGTCCTTTCATTTGTCCATTAATTCAACCACCATTTATTAAGTACCAACTGCATACCAAGCATTGTGCTGGATCCTGGGCATATAAGAAACATAACAGGGCTACGTCTTGTAGGGATGTTCCTAGAGCCTAAGTTGGGAGACAGACTTATAAATTTAATAAGACAATAGAGCATTACAGATGCCAAGACAGCTATATATACACTTCAATCAGGAATAAAGAAGAAAATGTTTGACCTTATGAGGATGGTGGATGGAAGATGAGTCCAAGAGAGACTCTGTGGGGGCAGATGTATAAGCCAGGTCTTGGAAGATGAATGGTTTGCCTGATGGCTGTGAATGAGAAAGGAAGCAGGAGAAATGTGCTTTCAGAGCAGAAAGAACAGATTGGGTATAAAATGGAGGTGGGAAGTAGTCTCTACCCAATGCAGAACTGAGCATACCATGGCTAGCTAAGCGGTGGGGCTATTGAAGAGATGGATTGGGGAATATCACCATCTTACAGGAGCACATGTTCTTACTTCTGACAGTCACAAGCTGCTAACCCAGATGCCATCAGTGGAATCACACTAAAATACCCCAGGTCTCAAAAAAAAAAATGAAATAAAATAAAAAATAAAAAATAAAATAAAATACCCCAGGTCTCATGGACTTCAACCACCCTGACTTTGCACTTCCCCAAGGATCCCTGCACTAGACACGGCCAAGGACAATCACTCAAGTCACACACCTTTTACACCCGTTTCAGGAGTGTTTATCTCTCAGTTGTGCCTAACAACGTGGAACACACACAAATGTACACACACACACACACACACACAAGTCAACCCACCTGCTTTGATGTTAAACATAACATCCCTTTGGTCTGAAATGGGAATGAGGGAAGTTACCTAAGTAATAATAATGTCAGTATTTATGTCTGCTCTGTGCCATCCATATACCCCTCCTCACAATAGCCTCGACTCTAAGGCAGACACTACTATCACACACAATTTTTAGACAAGGAAACTGAGGCAAAATGAGAGGAAGTGACTTGCCCAAGGTTACAGAGCTTACAAGCATCAGGTGCAGTGATCACATGATGATTCTCCAGAGTCCACGCACTAATGGGTGGTGGACTCATGGAGGGGAGGAGCATGGGAGCTTTTCCTGAGACCTGAGAGATCTCTAGGACACTGGGTTCAACCAAGGTGGGGGCAACCCACATGACGGGAGGTCCAGAGGACACGCTCCTCCTACATCAAGGCAAGCTCAGTCCTCCTTTTAAGAAGTTAGTAGGGTAAAGTCAGGGTTCCCATTAGTCCTCTTGACATCTAAACCAACACACTCAAACTAAGCCTTATGTTATCATGGCAGCTTTCAGCCCACAAACATTTCCTAATTTAATTGTCTAAAGAGAGTCCCATTACTTGGTGTACAAAGATGAGGCAAAACCATACCTAAGGGGCATTTTCTCTGGTGATGGTGCTCCCTTCCATTTCTGGATATTGGCTCAGGAGCACATACTGATCTCCATACCTGGATTGTTCTACCTTCTCTTCCTTGTCCTCCACCAGCTACACCATGACCTCTTCAGGATTCCAGCCCAAGCAGCAATGCCCCAGGGATATCTACCCTTGACTCCCCCACACTAGTTAGAGCTTCTGGGTACATGTTTGCAAAGTACCTTATAGCTTTCCCTTTGAGTTCTTTTGCAATTTACCATTACATGTTTATGTGATTATTCATTTAGTAAACATTTAGTAAACTAAAATTTAAGAGTAACAGAATGAAAAATTGTTTCCTTTTGCTTAGCATTTTATATCCACAGTGCAATACCTAATATACAGTAGGTACTCAATAAATGCTCACTGAGTAGATGAATGAATGAACAAATGGGATAAATAAGAAATTGAGGGAATGAATGAATAAATGAATGAGTCACCAAAGCTTCATCACAAAAGGTCTGGTGTCCTGTAACAATATTAACTCCCTGCCATATCTTGGCTGCTGTTGGTATCACAGGCTTCTGGTGCCACCCAAGGCACAATCTTTCCAATGAACTCATGAGGTTCCCAGGCTTCTGCAAGCCCAGCCAAGCCCAGCCCTGCCTGCAAGCTGGCAAGTCTATATTTCAGCTCCTTGGTTTGACTTCCATCATCATACCCTGCAAACAGGAGTTGTTGATTTTCTTTAATTAAGGCTGGAAGGATGGCTTCCTGAGTGGGTAATAGATTTCCAGAGCTCAGCATTTCATCTGTGTGGCCTACATTTCACTCAGAAATGGGGCAGATTCATTAAAAGAATGGCCAGACGGCTTCCTCTTTGGTTGCTTGTTTGCCTACATTTAATGAATGAATAAATAACATGCCTATTCATTACCAACTTTTGAGTGGAAATAATTGCTGGGCTCCCTCGTTTGCTTGGAATAATGTTCTTTGCATTCAGAGCGCCTTCTGCCTCGGTCACTGTGCTGTTCCCCAGTCAACGGGCCAGAGGCATCCCCCAGGGGATGATATTCACCTCTGGCTCACCTTGGAGAGAAGCAATCACTCTTCTGGCCCTCCAGGGTCTCATTCAGTGCACTGAGAATGCTCATTTGTGGAAGGAGACCCTGGGACCCTAAGAAGTAAATGAGACTGATAGGCCCATTAATTCTCTGAGTACACTCTGGGGGCACCTGGGGCATTAGAGTGTAATTACTACTAAGAAAGTCTAAATTCCTATGTACTTTGCCAAAAAAGCATTTTACAGACAGGGAAGTAGTCAGTTGTGCCCTGTCTGTGAACGTGTGCCTAACTCTGGCTGCAGGAAGCCTAGAGAGCCATCATGGTGACTCCTGGTTGGTAGAAGGAACAAGAGACCCTTGAGACTTTCTCATTCATCACTCAATCATTAACAATCTTTTTGCCAAGTGCCTATGCTGGCCATAAATTAAAGATTACTGAAACCCTCATCCCTATCCTGGATCAGTATGATCGCGGTCCAAATGGTCTCCCAGCCTCTTTCATTACCTTTGCCAGTTACATTCACTCCATGGTTGCAGAGTAGTCTCTGAAAACACAAATATCATCACAACACTCCCTTGCCAAAAATCCAAGGGTTTCCCGTTGACTATAGGATTCAGTACAAAGTCCTTTGCATGACCCGCAGGGCCTTTCACGGGCAATCTGTCCCTTGGCTACTTCTTCAGTTTCATTTCTGCCTACCCTCTGTCCCATTTAATTATCTGCCTGCCACATGAAGCTACAGGCCATTCCCAGAATGTATTACATGTTTCCCACTTCTGTGCCTCTGCCTACACATTTTTCTCCACCCCTTCCCTGTGACCACTGTACATTCTTTGAGATGCTAGATCACAGGACACCAATTCAAATCCCTAGAGAGGTCAGCCAGGTTATGTAACTTTATGCTGGGGGCGATGAATGATGTAATAGGGAGCGGTGGGGCTTGCGACAAACTGGAATGCATGCCCTCTCTAAAAAGAGCACCCAGCACTCAGCAGTACCTAACTGTTGCCATAAAGGGATGTGAACCCGGTATTTTCAGATCCACTACTTTTAAAGAGAAGTTGGAAATCTGGGTTTTGATTTGAAATCTTCCAACTTTTAAATGTGGTAAACATATTCTTTTTCAATTTAATTTTTAAAGTGTTGGGACCAACTGAAGTGGGTCTGGGCTCGAAAGGGCAGTTCACAGCTGCTAATTCTTGACTCCTACCCAAAATGGACTCCTCTTTGTCTTGGGAAGGTTAGTAACATGGCACCTCCTCATCGAACTCAATCCTCCTTTGTGTGTGCATTATAGCCTATATAGCTCAGCTGAGAGCTTCAGGGACCAATCTCTGTGTCTCTGTAGATTAGCACAGAGCATGGCATTTAGTGAATGCTCAGTAAATGCGGGATGGATAAACACACACAAGCAGCTGAATGGACAAATGAACAAAGACAGAATTTTTTTTTTCCAGCTGTAAGCTTATAAATCACACCCCCTTCAGGAAGAATGAGTGATGCTGTCAGAGCTGTCTTAATGGTCAGGAAAAGAAGTTTTATTTATCAAACCTTCAACCTTGGTCATAAGAGGAGTTGGCACTCAAGTGAAAAGCATTTTGAGAGAGGACACTCAGTCTCATTGCCTAAAAATATCCACCAGACCACTGGATCTGAAATTCCCACCATTAGCATCTTTAGAGGACTGAATCACTAAAGGATACCTTGGAGCCATCCTTGGGGATCTATCTCTTCCCTGGCAGGAAATGTAAGGAGTATTGACTGTTCTGCAAAGTTAATCTAAGAACATCCTGGGTTCTTTTCCCATTTATGATATCAACTTGCCGTGTGCTCTTAGGCAACTTATTTCCTTTCTTAGGACCCTGGAGGTCTCCATTGTTCTTGACAACTGAGGTGACATGAAATTAAGTATAACTGCGATCTTTGACCAGGTCAGAAACTCAAGTGGAGATGGCCTGGGTGTGGAATTTGGCAAACTGGAAGCCCCTGCTCTTCTGAAGAGGAGAGCCACTGTGCAACCCCAGGAGACTACTGCCAGGTGGGGCTATCAGCCCAGAGTTAACTGATCTGTTAAAGAGAAGCCAGAAATCCATGCTTTTACATAAAGCAAACCAACTGTTTAGATGGTGGCGACTATATCACTTAAGTAAACCCACAAACCCAAACAGTGTTGGCAAAACAAAACAGTGATGTTGATGGTATCAGATCCACCTCTGAACCAGCTCCTTTGAGGAGGGGAATGAAAGTGGACTGGCTACCCTACATTGCACGTCCACCTCTCTTGAGATGATCCCTTAAATCAAAATCAGAAGAAAAGAGAAATTAGACCAAAGCTACAGCTATCTGCTCTAAGGCACAAACTGAAAATACAAACACCACCTGAGCTCCCCACTGTTTCTTTTTTCCCTCTAGTGCCAAGCATTGTTTAGCTTGAAATTGTTTGATGTGAAAAAACCCATATACCTATTCTAAGCAGATCTCTCCTTACCTATAAAGGATTTCTGCAGCCTGTTCTCAAAAAGGAGACAGCCCTCAATGATCCATGTATTCCCACCTCCAGGTCTTGCCATCCACAGAACAATTCTGCACAAGGAGACTCTCGTTCATTTCTCAGTAATTCTGACTTCTCAGGGACCGGCTTTATTTATTTTCTCCTGTCCAAAGCATACATATTTCATTCCAGCAGCTTTTCCACATCAGCAAAATTTGTGGTACCAGCACCAGAATCCTCTCGTGCCCTGGCTCCTTCCTGATTAACTCTATTTAGATAATTTATTTTGGTTGCTTGTTTGCCATTTGGGAGATCGATACAAATTTAAATGAGAAGCAAAGAGCATTTGTAGGCACTTCAAGTGTTGATCAAACACAGAGCCGGCTGCTGAGGTTCTGCCTTGGAGGTGAGCTCTCTAGGGATCGTCTGGATGGCATCTTACGAAAAAAGATGAGAGACAGGAAGGGAAGGAGAAAAGGAAGGAGGGAAGGGAAGAGAAGCTGGGGAAAGAAGAAAAAGGAAAAAGAAAAGAAAAAGTGGCCAAACCAGTTTCCCAGCTTTCTAGTTGGGTTGACAAATGCCAAATGCCTCTAGCCTTTGGCTAAACTTCTGTAAAAATAATCTGCATGCTAAAACCTGCCCCACGTTTCTGCTTATATTGGTTCCCAGGTAAAGCAGAAAGACACTGCCAGCTCATCTGGGCACAAGTTTTGAGCTGTCATTGCACATTTCAAATAGCACTGACTGCAGAATGCAAACTCTTTCAAGGTGCTGGTGCCCTTCCTACCAGGTTGCTGTGTACTCCAGAATCTGATTTGACTTCATGGGTGCTCTCCCCAGTAAGGGCTGGGCTGGACCCTTCCTGAACTGGACCATATCCTGTGGATTTGGGGGGATAGGGGATGGAGCACCCTTTTGTCTAGACTCAGTGGCCTCCTTTCTATTAGTTCCCTAGACACTGCCTACTTTCTTAAGAGAAGCAGATGGTTGGAAAAAGCATTTTTCCAAGAAGACCCTGGCCCAGGTCTTGGCCATGTGGCCACATGTGTGGCCTATCAGAGTGACGGATTAGGCGTCATGGTTGGACTCCGCCTTTCTGAGGTTCTACTCAGCCCTGTGATTCTGTACTCAGTCCCGACTGTGGCATCTCCATCTACATGGAAGGCTGTGGTTAATTTAATCAACGGAACTGTATATTTGGCTCTCCGTCTGGAGGAAAATACAGATTCACACAACAGATCAGATATAGAAATCAATTCTGAATAGACTGAATATGTAAATGTATAAAAGAAATAAGAAGGAAAGAGACTATATGTATAAACTCAGAGTGGGGAGACCTTCTGAAGCTAGACAGGAAGTCCAGAAGTATAATAAATTGATTGATAAGCTGATTATAAAAAATTTTTTTAAACCTGTTCAACCAAAGAAACATAAAAACAAAAGACAATGATAACTGAGACAAAACATTTGTAATAAATATGATTGACAAAGGGGTTAATATTCCTAATAGCTGAAGGGCTCTTAGATAAGAAGGAAGATAACCAAATTTGGAATTGGGCAAAACACATGCATAGGAACAGATAATTTATGAGCCAGAGGCCATTCACCATATGAACACTGCTCAACCCCACTGATAATAAGGAAAGTGTCAATTAAGGCAACCACATGGCACCCTTCTTCTTCCATCTGTGGCACTAGATTAAAAAGACAGATCAACTCTGGTGCTGGTAAGGGTGTGGGAAAATGGCAACTACATACACAGCCAGTTGGAATGGCATATACTATTTTTACAATGTAATCCCAGAAATATTTATTAAAATAAAAAATATCCTCACCATTAGGGCCAGCAATCCCCTTTTGGGGGGTTGCATATTCCAGAAATAAAAGCTGTACAGAGGCTTATTTGTACAAGGACACACATGTGCATTATAGCATTGTTTGTAGGGTCCCCCTAAAAGGAAAAGAAAAGAAAAATGTAAAAAGGAGACCAGCAAATGAAAGAGAGAAAGAGGGAGGCAGGAAATGAGGAATGTTCTGAATGTCTACAGAAGGAAGAATGTTAATGAAATCTGGTAAACTGTACAAGATAATATGATGTAGTCATTTAAAGGAATGAGTCAGATCTCTGACAGAAAGTGCAGGTAATAGAGTTATTTAGCTTAGTTGGTGATACTGAAGGTGGGGGTTTGGAGCCAGGCCACTTGGCTTTGATTCAGCATTTATGAGTTTGCAAGTTAAGTAACTTCACTGTGCCTGTTTCCTCATCTGCTGGCTGAGAAAATCAGTGGGGACATTAGAAGAGTTGATCATGTAAACTGCTTAGAACCTTGCCTGGTAACTAGTAAGCTTTAACGACTAACTGTTAGCTATTATTATTCATAATGTATGATTCCGCTTTGGGTGAAGCAATTAAAAAAACAAAAATCCACCCATAGATGTACTTGTCCCTAGACTTTGAATGAGAAAATAAAGTACAGGGGAGGTAGGCATATAAACGGAGGAAGGACAGGTGGGATTTGGAGGGGGGAGATTGATCATTTCTTTTTCTTTTTTAAAGATTTTATTTATTTAGAGAGAGAGAGTGTGAGCAGGGGGAGGGGCATAGGGACAGGGAAGGGGAGAGAGAGAAAGAGAATCTCAAGCACAGACCCTGCTGAGCTCGGAGCCCGACACAGGGCTCGATGTCACCACCCTGAGATCATGACCTGACCCGAAATCAAGAGTCAGACGCTTAACTGACTGAGCCACCCAGGTGCCCCAAGATTGATCATTTCATCATTACATTCTTACCACTGAAATGTTACAACCAATATGGCTGACATTCAGCACTCCAGCAACCTTCAGGTTACAGCGGTTGTTAAAATACCGAAATATTTTTGTACCAATTGGGAAAAGATGTCCCCTACTATCCTGACCATTCCATGCCCTTTCCTAGGGATTCCCCCTCCTGCCAGCCCTCCCTACCATCCAGCAGGAACAGGGCAAGTGCTCTGGTTGTCCAGAGGGGGTCTTCAGATCCCTGTCCCGCCTAGGGCTTAGATCACTCATCTATCACAGTTGTATTCCCAATATCACCCCTACAGGCAGCAATATATTACCTGTGTGATTTTACTTTAAAAATCAGTGAACTATAACATGGAATGGAGGGCAAGCCTACATTCCTGCAGTTTGGTGGTATTCACCAAAGCCAATATAACATGGAATGGAGGGCAAGCCTACATTCCTGCAGTTTGGTGGTATATTCACCAAAGCCAAGACCGACTCGTATGATTTGCAAACTGCTACCTTCTCCTCCACCCGTCTCTCACCAACAGTGATATTCAAATTACTCTCTACCCGAAGCTAGCATGGTAAATGATTGAACCTCTGAAAGAATATTACAGACTTAAAAAAAAAAACCCACTTTAAATAGTACCTACACAGGCTTTTACTGCAACCTACAGGGTGTCTTCCTCAAATTCACTGCTCAAAATCTCTTGAGCCCCAGAAGTCTTTTAGAATAATACCAGGAAATGAATACCTACATGGTAATGCATTATAATTTCTAGGTCTGGCTGTGGATGGAAGCCAAGCCCAGGTTTGTACAAGTTGGAAAAGAATAAAATGTCCCTGCCTGCAAATAAATAGCCGTGCCAATAACAGATTATAATGTACTATATCCCCAGAAGCCTGGGAGGAGAGAACTGAGCAAAAAGATTAGACAATTAGTCTAAAAGGACAAAGCAAGCCCCTCTAAGCTGGTTCCATTATGGGGGAGGGGCAGTGGGACACAGTGAGTAAGCTTCTGTTTAAAAGCAAGAGCAATATAAATGGCAGATATTGTTTCAGCACTGAAAATAGGCCCCAAGACCTCAGAGAATATTTTGATGGAGCCCATTTCACAGATGTGTTAGCCGAGCTGCAGGGAAGTTAACTGTCAACCCACTGGTCTCAGACTTTGGTGAGCTGGATGTGAAAGCAGGTGCCTCTATCACTGAAGTCCACGCTGGTCCACCAAGTGAGGCACTTCTGTCTCCAGGAGACAAAGAGGCACAGAAATGATCAGAGAGGTAGACCTCTGGGATGTTTTAAAATCGAGTTCAGTGGCCAGAGCCCAGATGAAAAACAAGGCCATTTCCAGGTTAGGTGATTTCTAGCTCATGTCAAGTCTCACTTAAGTCGGGGATAATTCACTTGTTGATCTGGTAAGACGTGGTCCTTTCCCCCAGAGCACACACACCCCTGCCTTGCTCGTGCCACATTTCCCCCCCCTCTTCACCCATGCCTGTGCAGGGAGTTTGGAGGTGAAGGGGTTGTGTTGATGGTAAGAGTCCTTACAGTGCTCCTCCGGTGTTGGACTGACTGAAGTACAATGGAGGGAAGAACGAGGGGCACCTGGTGCTCATGGGAAGGGATGTGCGACGATCATATTTATACAGGGCAGCCACTCTTCACCTGCCGAAAGGAGATGCAATGATTAGGCAAGATGTTAGTGACATGCTCCGATTTTCTGGGAGAGGTTTTTTCTGAGGATAGATTTCCTCAAATTCTTGAAGGGATCTGTAGCCCAAAAGAGGTTAAAAACCCATCATCATGGGGTCTCCGAATGAAATGGTAGAACATTCATCTCCATTCAGCCCTTTCAATCATGCAGACTTATTGAGATCCTATTATGGGCAAGTCATGCTCAGGTACAGGGACTACGATGGGGAGCCCGACTGATACTCCCTCCCTCTTTCCTAGACTTTGTCTTTGAGTTAGGGAGATAGCCGTTACATGACTCTTCTGGTGGCTCATTAATACAATGGTGGTAAGGGCTTCAAAACACAATGGCAGAGTGCAGTGAGGATATATTTCTTGGTCTAGCCTGATTAGGGACGGATTCCCCGAGGCAGTGAAATTTAAGCTGCGCTCTGAAGCATGAACAGTTGGGAGGGAGGACAGGGTTGAATAAAGAGTATTCTAAATTCTAGCTGCTCGAAGTGTGGTCTTCAGACCAACAGCATCAACATCACCTGGGAGCTTCCTGGAAATGCAAAGTCTTGAGCTCCGCCTGGGATGTAGCAAACAAGAATCCAAACTTTTTAACAAGATCCCCAGTTGATTCATATTTGCATTGAGGGTTGAGAAGTGCTGCTCTGAAGAGAAGGAACAGCAGCTGAAGAACTCTAAGGGGATCAGGTGTTCCTGGGACCTAAAGAGAGAGAGGTGGTGATGTGAGAGTAGAAGAAATGATGCTGGAGGGAGGGGCAGACCACATCAGATCCTTGTAGCCATGTTCAGCAAAAAAAGAAATATTTGAGGGCAAATAAATGATCATACTTCTGGCAAGATTTTCTAAAACCCTGATTTGGCAGCTTGAGCTAAGGGGCTATATATATACAGCAAGTGCTGAGGACAGCAAATGCTTGTAGTTACCCATGTCCCCTATAACATATACTGCACATCACCCCTGTGTCCTCATCTGTAAAATGGGAACAACCAATCCTCCATTGCAGGGTCACTGGGATGGTTTAATGGAGCACTGCCTAAATTGTTCGTATATCGAGTCAGATGCACAGGAACTATTTAATAGATGAGTTTACTTCTCATTGATTCAACAAATGTTTGTCCTGGCCCTTCATTCTAAGCCCTGAAAATGGGAGCTGAAGATGTCACAACGAACAAGAAGTGATCTATAGCCTCAGGGAGCTCAAAATCACTTTGGGGAAGCTGGGACTCCAACAGGTGATTATGAAAGACTGATGAGCAGTATGACAGGGGAAGCAGAGGGGGGTGTAGGAGTGTACACAAGACAGATAACAGAGGAAGCGCCAGGATATTCAGGAAGCTCAGGCAATGCCTCATGGAGGTAGGGATGTCTAGGGTGATCCTGAAGGATGAGTTGGACTCAGCTACCCCAGGAAGAGGGAGGTGAACATGACACAGAACCTGAGAGGCATTTACAACATCCAGAACCAAGAATGGGTTATATATTTAGAATATACAAAGAGCTCCTGTAAATTATGAAGAAAAGACAGAAAAACCAAAGGAAAGATAAAACAAAACAAAACAAAACAAAACAAAAAACCCCCCATGTACAGATGATTCAGCTATGGAGAAACCTGGTTACCTCTAAGACACTCACACTCTTCAGTAACTAGAGGCAGGCAAATCAAACGAATGAGATGTTACCTACCCATCAGAACAGCAAAACATTAGACAGGTGGCAACTGCCAGGAAGCACAAAGCCAGGAACTCTCCTTCCTTCATGGTGGAAGTGTAAACTGGCAAAGCCATTTGGAAAAGCTATGTATCAAGCTGTGTATTTGGAAAAGCCTATTGTCACCTATGTATATATCCCAGAGGAGTTCCCACACAGATTCATCACGGGATGAGCCTCTATCTTGCAGTTTGTTTGTTATGTCAAGCTGACAACCTAGGTGTCCATCACTAGGGGACTGAATAAAATGTGATAAATGTACATTACAGAACATCATACAGCACGAGGAAGTCACAAGCTAAATATACAGAAAGAAATATAGATAGATCTTAAAACACTGTTGAGTGAAGAAAGCCTGAGGATAAGGTTTATAACACAATGCTATTTATGTTAATTAAAAACTCACGATCAAATAACTGTATATTTTACAATATTTGTAAGTATATATCAAATACGTGAGAGAAGGAAATGATACTGGGAAGTAAGTCTATAAGGAAAGAAATAAATGAATAATAAAATAAGACAAGGGCCATCCATTGACCAAGTATGATGCTATGTCATGAGTTAGGGAATGTGATTAACTCAGTTCTAAGCTCCTAATAGTGTTTCAGGCAGAGGGAATAAAAGTGCAATTCCCAGGGGCAAAAGGAGATATGCTACATCCTGGACATAGAGAAAGTGCAGTAGGCCTAGAACAGAGAATATAAGATGGGGGATTCCAGGGTAGGAAGAGACCAGATCATGGAGGGTCTCAAAAGCCATACTAAATAATCACTAATTATCCCCAGGATCACAGGGAGTCCCTGAAGGATTACAAGTGACACGATTTCGTTTCTAATCTTGTTCCAGACTCAAGTAATGAGGGAACAAGGCCTTTATTTGTATTCATGTGGTTTATTTATCAAGTGTTAATGAAGTAGGCTTCGGGCATCTAAGCACCCAAATCATGGGCTTATACTTTTCCTACTTTTTCTTCCATAAGTTCATTTTTTTTAAAGTTTTATTTATTTAAATAATCTCTATACCCAGTGTGGGGCTTGAACTCACACCCCCAAGATCAAGAGTCACATGCTCTTCTGACTGAGCCAGCTAGGCGCCCCTATTTTTCCCCACTTTTAGACCAGTTATGAGACAGTCATTGACACCTTCACCAGAAGCAATACATAAGAGGCAATGTAGTCACACTGACTATGTGACCTTGAGGAAGGTCACCAAAATTCCAAACATGAGTTGTTCTAATTACCTTATTAATAACAACAACAATGAAACAATACAAGCACTTCCTGCATTCAGTCCCTACTGGAATTAAATGGGAATTAATTCTAAATCTTCATAATAGCCCTCCTCCTTCTCTCCTCCCTCCCTTCCTTCCTAGAGAGCACATGTAAGTGGGAGGGATAGAGGAAAGGGAAAGAGAGAATCTCACTCAGGCTCCAAACTGGTGTAGGGCTCCATCTCACACCCTGAGATCAGAACCTGAGCTGAAATCAAGAGTCGGATACATGACCTACTGAGCCACCCAGGCACCTTATGAGATAGATATTATTTACATTTTATTTGAAGGAGAAACAAAAATGGAGACAGATGTTAAGAAACTAGCCCAAGGTTATTAACTATTAATAAGTAGAAAAACTAAGGTTCAAACAAGCAATTCTGTTCAAAGGCTATTTAAGAGTCTCTTCTGTGAACTATACCTCATTGCACTACGGAGTTTACTTCAAAGTCTGCCGCACTGGCCACTCTATCCATATAGTTTATCTGGTATGTTGGAACCCAGAAATTTAAATCAAATGTCTTCTGAGCTATATTTGATCTATATATGTTTGTTGTTTGACTTCAATAGTTAAAAATTTATTTTTGTATTAAAATTATGTATTTTGTAATCCAAAGATTTTATGTAAAAATCAAGAATTCTGGTTTCTTTAAAAGCAAAAATAAACTGTTGGGACTTCATCAAAATAAAAAGCTTTATTTTTTAAAAAAAGATTTATTTATTTCAGAGAAAGAGACAGTGCATGCACAAGCTGGGGAGACAGGCAGAGGGAGTGGGAGAAGCAGACTCCCCGCTGAGCAGGAAACCCGAAGTGAGACTCCATCCCAGGACCCTGAGATCACAACCTGAGCCAAAACCAGAGGCTTAACTGACTGAGCCACCCAGGTGCCCCAAAATAAAAAGCTTCTGGACAGCAAAGGAAATAATCAACAAAACTAAAAGGCAACCTTCAGAATGGGAGAAGATATTTGCAAATGACATATCTGATAAAGGGTTAGTATGCAAAATATATAAAGAATATATAAAACTCAACACCCAAAAAGCAAATAATCCAGTTAAAAATGGGCAGAAGACATGAATAGACACTTTTCCAAAGAAGATGCACAGCTGTCCAACAGACACATGAAAAGATGTTCAACATCACTCATCATCAGGGACATGCAAATCAAATGATGAGGTATCACCTCGCACCAGTCAGAATGGCTACAATCAGCAACATAAGACACAAGAGGATGTGGAGCGTGGGGAACCCTCTTACACTGCTGGTGGGAATGCAAGCTGGTGCAGTCACTCTAGAGAACAGTATGGAGGTTCCTCGAAAAGTTAAAAAGACAACTGCCCTATGACGTAACAATCACACTACTAGGTATTTACCCAAAGCTTACAAAAATACTGATCTGAAGGGATACATGCACCAGGAGGTTTACAGCACCATTATCAATAATAGCCAAATTATGGGAAGAGCCCAAATACACACTGACTGATGAATGGGTAACAAAGATAAGCTATACATCATTTGCAATCATGTGGATGGAGCTAGAGAGTATTAAACTAAGTGAAGTCAGTCAGAGAAAGACAAATATTATATGATTTCATTCATATGTGGAATTTAAGAAACAAAACAAATGAACATGGGGGAAAAAAAAAGACAAACCAAGAAACAGACTCTCTCTCTTCTTTTAAGATTTTATGTATTTGTTTGTTTGTTTATATGACAGAGAGAGAGTGCACAAGCAGGGGGAGTGGGAGAGGGAGAAGTAAACTCCCCTCTGAGCAGGGAGCCTGATGCGGGAGTCAATCCCAGGATCCTGGGATCATGACCTGAGCCCAAGGCAGACGGTACCGTCTGAGCCACCCAGGCATCCCAGAAAACAGACTCTTAATTATAGAGAACAAATTGATGGTTCCTGGAGGATAGGTGGGTGGGGGATGGGTTGAATAGGTGATGGCGATAAAGGAGTATACTTGTTATGACGCACACCGAGTGATGTATGGAAGGGTTGAATCGCTATACTGTACACTTGAAACTAATATTGCACTGCATATTAACTAGCTGGAATTTAAATAAAAACTTGGGGGAAAAAAGAATGATGTTTCTTGTGAGAAGTTGTAAAATTTGGTAAGACTGGTCTCCCATACTCTCCTAAAAAAATCAGTGGGAGCTGACTAGCACCTATGCCTTTAGAGAGGGCACATGCTTTCCAACTTTCCACAGTCTCCACCACTCCCAAATGTACCATAATGCGCTGCCATCATTTATTTCATTTGCTTTAATTGCCCAGCCCTAATAGACTTTGATGTTATGACCCCAGTTGTAGGCAGAACAAATGGTCTCATCACTGAGAGCATGGGACAGTTCAGGGCTTTAAAAATCCAAAGTCCGACCTATCTCAAGAAGTGATTCCAAATTAAAATCCTCCTGGAGATTTACTTCCCTGGTCTCAATTCTCATTGGTCGTTTCCTCTTTGGCCTTAATTTCCTCTTTTACAAAATGGCCAGGTGACACAATAGTAAATACCATCGAAATGTGAGCACTGGAATTGTTCCTTCAGAAGCTGAACACTGGGCTTAGCTTTTCCAATAACTCCCTATTCATTCAAATCTAATTACAAAATGATTTTTAATCATTGTAAAATAAATTCACTCTTCATGTCTGGAAATGTTAAAGCCCTAATTTAACAGCAGCAACAACAACAAAAAATACCTTCTAATGGATTTGCACTAAGAAACAGAACATGGCCTGTGTTGTCAGACGTTCAATAATTTAACTGCAAATGAAGTGTGCAAAATACAATATTTGTGTCATAAACCACCCGGCTTGTCACATAATAGATTTTTGAAGAGTCACGTTTCACAACACTGAGCAATGTTATGTTGGAACAGTGGAGTAGCCAAATTGAGGTTTATAGGTTCCGTTTGCTTATGTAGAAAGGGATTGAATCTCACTCACCCAGTGGCAAGGAGCACAGAAATGCAATATTTCTCTGGATCCTGCCATTGGAAAGCAGTGGCTGGAATTCACCCAGCCAACTTGATAGTGCAAGTCATAATCAACCTTCCCTATGTTATGAGATATAATTTGGATTACCTCTACATGTCTAGAGGGATTTTGTGGTTCCTTTGTTGTCACTATGGTAGGCAGAATAACCATCCTGCCAAAGATGCCCATGTTTTAATCCCTGGGGCCTGTGAATATATTAGGTGATGTGACTTAAGGGAATCAGGGTTACAGATAGAATTAAGTTGCTAGTCAGTGACCTTAAGGCAGAGAGATTAGCTGAGATTCTCCAGGTGGGGCCAATGTAATCACATGGGTCCTTAGAAGTTGAAGAGGAAGGGGTGCCTGAGTGGCTCAGTTGGTTAAGCACCTGCCTTTGGTTCAAGTCATGGTTCTGGAGTCCCAGGATCGAGTCCTGCATCAAGTCCCATGTTGGGCTCCCTGCTCAGTGGGGAGTCTGCTTCTCTCTCTGACCCTCTCCCCTCTCATGCTCTCTCTCTCTCTCTCTCTCAAATAAATAAATAAAACCTTTTTAAAAAAAAAGTTGAAGAAGGAGACAGAGGGACATGTAATTATGGAAGACAGACAGAAGAACGTAATCTTCCATTGCTGGCTTTGAAGATGCAGAATGGGGACCATGAGCCATGGAATGAGAGCAGCCTCTAGAAGCTGGAGAAGACCAGGAAAAAGACTCCTTTCTGAAGCCTCCAGAAGGAAAGCAGCCCTATAGAAACCTTGATTTTTTAGCCTAGTGAGATTTCCCTTGGACTTCTAACCTCCAGAATTGTATGATAATAAATATGCGTTGCCTAAGTCGCGTGACTGGGGGTAATTTGTTACAGCAGCAGGAGAAAACTAATACACCAGCACAAAAACCATGTCCACATGAAGCAAAACAGCAGACCTGGCACACGGGCTTCTTTCACTCAAAATTAGGAGACTAGGATACAAACAAATGTCATTACCACATTTCCTCAATTTTGTGATGTACATTTGTTTTGTTTTTCAAATTTTAACATTTCTCAAATCAGGATGTATCTCACAATCAAAGGATACAGTTAATAGAGTATTTTTTCCCCAAGCACTTCTAACAAAATGGAAAGCTCTTATTAAAAAGACTGTACATTTTACAATCCCTGGCACCTTAAAATCATATAAAAAGTAGTTGTTTCAAAGTGAGCGGGTGGAATTCAATTCCATGAGCATTGATTGAGTATCTTGTCAGTGCAAAACATGTTGCTAGGCATTGAGGTGGGCTGGACAAGGGAAAAGAGCTGCTCCTCTCTTCAAGATTTCCACAGATAAACAGGACAATGACCTGCACATGATAAATTATACTAAAACTCAGACTGGTGTTATGATTAAAGCTCCAAATACTGAAGGTTACAAAGTCAGGCCCACGCCCGGCTAGTTCACCTCCAAATTCCTTGTGTCTGGCCCAGCACCTGGCACAGAGAAGGCACTCCTTGAACTCACTGTATAACTATAACTATTTTACATGCTTTACCTCATTTTTCTAGATGGATTATATTGTGTTGCTATCTCAGAGCTGAGGAAACTGAAACTTACAGAAAATACTTAATTTGCCCAAAGTCACACAGCTAATGAACAGCTTAGGCCAGGATTCCTCAGCCTCGGCACTACCGATACTCCAGGCGGAATAATTCTTTGTCATAGGGGGGCTGCCCTGAGCACGGCAGGATGTTCACCAGCACCGCTGGCCTCTCGCCATCAGAGGTAGCACACTCCTTTCCACTTGTGACCACCAAAAATGTCTCCAGGCACTGATGACTGTCCCCTGGGGGAAAGGGGCAAAAATGATCCCCAATTGAGATCTACTGGCTTAGAGAAAGGGGCATCGGCATTAAATTATGTGTGGATTTGAAATATGCCCACAGAATCGTTGATACTCTTCCTTTAAGGAATTGGAACTTAATTCCTATTTTCTTCAGTATGACGACAACTCAGTGACTTGCTTCTAGTAAACGGAGTATGGTGGATGTAACTGGGATGTACAAGATAAGGCCATAGAAGGCATTTTGGCTTCCTCTTTGTTTTCTCTCTCGAATTGCCTACTTTCAGGGAAATCACAAGAACATAAAAGCACCCTATGAAGAAGTCTACATGGTGAGGATGGAGGCTTCCTGTGAGGAAGCTGCTGAGGCATCTTAGTCAACTGCTATGGAGTGCACTGTCTTGCAATCGGCTCCTCCAGCCCCAGTCAAGCCTTCAGATGACTGAAGCCCCAGATGACAGCTTTCTTTCCCCCCCCCCTTAAGATTTTATTTATTTATTTATTTATTTATTTATTTATTTATTTATATGACAGAAAGAGAGAATACAAGCAGGGCGAGTGGCTCAGGGAGAGGGAGAAGCAGGCTCCCTGCTGAGCAGGGAGCCCAACTTGGGGCTCAATCTCAGGACCCTGGGATCATGACCTGATCTATGGTCAGATGTTTAACCAACTGAGCCACCCAGGTGCAACTCCCCCTGCCCCTGCCAGCTGACATCTTAACTACAATTTCATGAAAGACCCTGAGCCGAATCCCCCCAGCTAAGGCACTCCTGGATTCCTGATGCTTGGAAACCAAGTGAGATAATAAATGTATGTTTTTGAAGCTGTTAAGCTTTGGAATATTTATTACACAGCAATAGATAACTAATACAAAGTAAATGACATGTTGGGGGAAGAAGTGAATGGTCTGGAATGGCTGGCATTGGAGATGCACGGCAAAGGGGAGGCAAAGAATAAAGAAGGGAGTCTGGAAAGGCAGCGAAAGCTCAAGGTGCAAAAGACCTTGAAATGCACACTCAGAAATTTGACCTTCATTCTGATGAGTCTTGGGTCATCATGGGGCAGCAACACTTGTGCATTTTTTATTTTTAATAACACAAATATGGCACTCTTCTGCTCAAGTCTCCCAGTGTTTTCTCATTGTTTTAAGCATCAGGGACAAATGCTAAGTAAGGCAGAAAGGGCCTTAGGTTTTCTATCACTTCCTTTCCCCCCCCCCTTCCTTTTTTTTGCCCCCCAGTCTAATCTTTCACCACTCTGTTCCAGTACTGTCCCCATCCCAATGCACACATACACACTCCAAACACTCCTTCTCCCTCAAACATTTTGACTTCATATATATACTGTGCTTCCTTGGGCTTTTATAGGCTTGCCCTCGTCCTGGGTACATTTCCTCATCTCTGCCTTTTGGAGTACCTGGACCAACCACCCCTTTTTTTGGAAGCCTCTCCTTTCCTTTCCAGTCTGGGGAGGCATCCTCTCAGATACTGTCACCCTCTCACATGTGAGTATGGGCAGATCTTTCTGCATCCATGAGATTATTCTGATCTAAATGGACTCTTACTTGTCTATTTCAGCAACTCTTTCCCCACCTGGACTTGAACTCCACAAGAATTCACTGGCTGCTCCGTTTTTTTTTTAAGTCCCTGAAGATAGTAGTTGTCTAATAAATGTTTGTTGAACAAATGAATGAATCCATGATTGAGTTGTTGCTGACTTCTATGTCTGCAGAAGTCCAGACTTCTCTGTAGTTTGGTAGCTGGGTGATTTGTCTTGGAAGGTTTCTGAAGAAAAATAAGTCCAGCATTAAGGAGTCTTATCTTACCCCATGGATGTATGTACTTTGTATTTGAGCTGGACATAAACATGGATATAGCAAGAGCCAGTCTCATTCTCCTCCACAAATCACTGGACCAGTTCCCCTTAGAGCAGACCAAGAGGCATTACCCTCACTTTGAAACATGACCTAATTTCACAGGCTCATGGGCAGAAACCCTGAGATGTTGGTCCCTTTTCACCAATATCCCCAATCTTTTCTGATATGATGGGGGGAGAAGTATCCATAACCCTGATCATTTTCAAACAAGTTTGTTCTCGTTAACCGTTCAGAGTCCATTAACTGCGTGGAGACTGTTTTTGGGTAGTGGGTTTGGCTTAAGGATACAAGCTGGGGCAGAGCTGAGAATCTGAAGTACCTCAGATAGGTCAGTGCAAAATGGTGAGCCAGAAATCTGAGAATTATGTAGGACAGAGGTCAGCAAACTATAGTCCGCAGGCCAAATCCAGCTCTATTTTTTTTATGGCCCTTGAGCTATGAATGGTTTTTACAGTTTTTAATGGTTACATTTTAAGTGGTTACATAAGTGCCTATGTAATGCCTTTGATTTTTGCCTCTTGGCTTGCAAAGCCTAAAATATTTACTATATATGGTCATTTAAGAAAAAGTTTTTTGCTCCATGATATATAACAAGAGAGAAAAAATTCTTCAGAGGTGGAACCTGGTGAACAGACGTGTCTACCCCGGATTTTGAAGTTGCCTACAATGGGCTGTGCCATGTAACACCCCTCTTCTGAACCCCCTAGGGAATTGGTGTCACCTCTAGATTGGCCATTTAGACTTGTGAGTCACTGGCTCTTTAGATGGGGACACAGCGGGGCCTCAAGTTATGTACCTGAAAACAGGGAGAAGGCACGCAGAGGCACAGGCCAGCGTACCAGAGAGGAGCCATCTTCTGGTCACTTCTAGCCCCCCTGTTATTGTCTTTAGGCTCTCAGGTCAGGTGGGAGAGGAATGACACGAACCCATCCCCCTTTGCTCTTCCTGCTGCCTGAACGAGCTCCAGCCTGCTGGGTCTAACTGGCGCTGTCCTCTGAGAGGGCACGTCCTCCCTTCACTTAATCATAGGGTCCCCTCCTCTCCCAGCAGCCCATCAGCCGGAGTGCACAGCCACTTCTCGAAGAGAGCCCTCTTACCCATCAGGGGACGATAATGCCCGGCAATCATTTTGGCTTTTCTAGACTTAATGTTCTCTCTCCTCAGGTCCTTCCTGCCCCAATGGGAAGCGTAAGGATGCTATTTTAAGACATCCATTCGTACCAAAATACTACTTTGAGACACTTATGTCCTTCCTTTCCAATAATCTCTTTTGTTTAAAGCATAAAGAACTTATCGGGCAGGGCAAGTCGTGGTTTCCTATGGGAACCAAGCCAAAGGGCAGTGTGGAGGTTCTTACAGTATTTCTGCTGCCCCAGGGCATCGGTGCTTTTCCAACTCATAATGCTAAGGGCAGTGGAGTTCTTTGTCTTATTCAGGTTTTCACTCTCATCTTCATAGACTGCGGAAGCAGGGGGAGAGGTCACCAGGGACCCAGCTTCATGTGATGAGCACCAGGGTGAGAAAGGACGGGCCGATAATGGCCAAGTGGGCACTCAGCCTGGCCACAGGGAAAGAGCTGGAGAACATAAAGAGAAAGAGAGAAGAAAAGGCAGGGGAAACTGCCTTTTTCCTACCATGGCAAAGTTTTTCCTACCATGGCGAAAATAATTGGGACTACGTCTGAAGGTAGCATGAGGGGTGGGTATCTACTGACATCAGCCAAATGAACAGATATTTGACAGAATGAATGATTTCCCACACAGCCCCCCCCAAAATTTTAGGTCTTATTCCCATCACTGTATTCTGCCCTTCTAATGATAGCTGATATTTATTGAATGCTAGCCACGTATCAGGCACAATGCTAATCTATTTATTAATTTATTTTTAAAAGATTTATTTATTTTACAGAGAGAGCACGTGTGTGTGCAAATGGGGAGAGGGGCAGAGGGAAAGGGAGAGAAGCAGACCCACTGCTGAGCATGGAACCCAACATGGGGCCGATCGCAAGACCCTGAGATCATGATCTGAGCCGAAATCAAGAGATACTTAACTGCCTAAGCCACCCACGTGCCCCAATGCTAATCAATTTATAAGATCCAGCTCATTAACTGCAGAGCACAATCCTACAGTGCAGGAACCACTGTTACCCTGTATTTACAGAAGAGGAAACTAAAGCTGGGGAGGTTAAGCCATTCGCCCACCATCACACAAGCTCATGAGTGGCGGAGGTGGGACACACAGCCAGGCCTGACCCCAGAACCCGAGCTCATAACCGCTCCTTTAGATCAGCTCTCCCAAGGACCTTGCCTCCAGGATCTTGTCTCCCGTGCCAGCCGGGCACCAGCATATGGTTTGGAGAAACCGGCTCCTGTAGACAGCTGTCTAGATGGTGTTGATGTTATAAATGGTATTATAAAAAATAAGGATAAGGCTTATAAATCAGGCAAAGGGAAGTTATGATTCTTGTGGACACTCTAATCTATCTTCCTATAATTGCCTGTATATGAAATGCCTGCATGAGGTTATCGGAGTATTCCCCGAATCGCCTGCGAAGGAAAGATTGCAATTTTAGGAACCCTTGTTACACAAACCAAAGCAATCTGTTCTACTTTGACACTCTGACACCCCTAGCTGGCAAAAGGGATGGAGGGAGGGACAGACAGGAATTTGTGCACATTCCTGTTCCAAACGGGAAGTGTGAAGGGTTAACCATGAAGCATTCTCCGTGTACACTAACGTTCTGGCCTCTAACCACGCTAAGGAAGCAATCTTTGGGATACTTGCGGAGAAAACCACAGCTTCACTTCTTTAAACCATCCTTAACCTTTAATTCTAGAAACCCTAATTAAAAATCAATTCTGTTTTTTGTACTAAATCTGACAGTAATTCTATCTCTAATGGCAGTGGCAAGATAAATAGTATGTCAGGTAAACTCAGCAGGAGAATGACATTTTCATTAGCAATTTACCGGGTGTGAAATTTCTACCAGGATAAGGCATTCCTGAACAATATAGGCAACTATCCCCTTAGGATGACCCATTCTACTAATTAATGGGGGACACTAGTGGGATTAAAGTCTGCTACCCAAATAATTTTAGTGCTCCCAGCAGAGTTATTTTGTATGCACCTTGCACTGAGAAAATAAGTCAGGACCCAAAACAATAAACAAGCTGACATAACAAGATGATTGCAGCCTATTGCAGTCCAGAAAAATCTAATCTGGTCTCCTAACAGCATCACAATCTTTATTGTGACTGTATGGGTCCCAATTCATCAGCCCATTTTGGCAAGCTATCTCCGCCAGTAATCATTCACTTTCAGGGTAGCCTCTGAACAGGTATCGACTTTAGAGACTGGCAATTCATCCCCAGTTCTGCAGCCCTCCATCCAGATGCTTTGGCAGCCTCTGAAGCAGGATGGGAGAGAAAAATTTGGCCCCTACGTGCTGGACCTCCGGAGAGACAGTGGAGGAAGGAGGGAGGGAGGGAGGGAGGGAGGGCAGGCAAAATTCTCCAGGCCAACGCGGATAGAGGCTACAACACCAGCCTCATCTCCTCCCTGTGCCCATCCCAACAACGTTCACAGCGATCTACCAGATCAGGGTGGAACTGTGGAATACCAGGACTAAGAGGTATAGAAAGAAGATGCTTATGTTTACTGAGGGCTGACTCCATGCCCACTCTGGAGTCTTTGGGCTCTCGAGGACTATGATGGTGGATTCTTGGGAAAATCTGCTATAAGGGGCCCTGTCACAGCCCCATAATATTTTTTTTCCTTTTCAAGGAAACAGATGAGACTATTAGACAGGGAAACGTTCATGAGCAGAGATCGGACAAGGTCTCCGCACCCCTGCTGAACGGGGGCCTGCACATTCCCACCACAGACGAGGGATGCAGGTAAAGAGCCAGTCAAAGCACTGAGCTGAAATCCTACTTGGATGTTCTGTTTGTGCAGGTCTCCATAGATGGATGGGGAAGGAACACTGGGTTTTAGATAGGATGAGAGGAAGCTGTAATTGTAGTTTATCCCAGACTCATAATAAAAACACGACAACAGAGTCCTCCCCTTTGCTGGAAGGGTCACGTGATATCCCAAGCAGTAGGCTCTGGAGCTGAAGCTGGTGCAACTCTGTACTTATCACAGAGTCACTCTTGGAACCGGCATGTCAATCACTTCACACCCTTACCCCCCACCCCCAATCTGTCGGTGGGCCTCCACAGAGCCTGTTGAGTGGGTAATGAGCTTGTGGTTGTGCCCCCTGACCACAGGTTGGGCCCAAGATAGACACGAAATCTAAGTCTATGCTGACTTCAGAGACTGAGAATGTGGCTCAGGCCCTGTATACAGTTGCTGATGGGCCCTGGGCTGATGAGCCACACAATTCTGAGGCCTGCCTATGTCGGAAAGGCATAGCTGATATGCAGAAAGAAAAAGAAGGCAGGGCCGATGTGCCCTCAAAAAGAATAGAGAGGAGACACAAGCGTGTCCCCCATCTAGCCACACCCCTAAGGTAGAGATATGCACTGGGTTTCCTGGATTCCCAGTTCCAGGTCCCCAGGAGACATGGCTGAGATCCCTGTCCTTGGATTCTGCATGATGTCCCACTGTCTTGGTCAGGGTCCTTTAGAGGCCAGTGCCAGAGACACAACTCAAGCTCACTTAAGCACCAAGGGGGCATACAGGCTGACAGAGAGGCCAAGTCTGGGGACAGATGACTGCAGACGCCCCATGTCAGCAGGACTTCCCTTCTTCATCTCCTGAGTCTGCTTTTCTCCGGGTTGGCTTCCTTCTCAGATGGACACACCAAACACTCTCAGAAGTTCAAGCCTCGCAACCAGAATGGAGAACGTGCTCCACCCTCCCCGTAGGTTTAGGAAAATTGGGGAGCTGATGCTCAGGGGATGGTTTAGGTCACAGCCACAGGAGCTGGGCCACTGGGCAGAACATGCTGACTAGTCAGTCCTCCCTTAGAAGTCACTGTGAAGTGGAATCAGCCCCACCCAAACCATGAGGACGAAGGGACAGAAAGCACAGGGACGCTACCCAAAGGCACCCGGCGGTACAGGTCCCCGCACGTGAGTACTGGGCAGGCAATGAGGGGACATCTGCTTTACCCCAGCACCCCTTCCAAGAAATTCTCGCTTTGAGTTTGTCTGAGAGGATTCTGTTTCTTGTCCCCAAATAGTCCTTGACTAAATATCTAGAAAAATGTGCGGGAAATAAAGACGAATAAGACAGATTTCAGCTGTCAAAGACCTTACTTTTTTGTAAGGAAGATAAACCCAATATATACAAAGGGTACGTCACAAATAAAAGCTTGTTCCAAAGGTATAGGAACCCCAGGATTCCAAAGGCAGTGATACTGGCTAACGTAAGCAGGAAGTTTCCTCCGGTTTTCATTTGGCTTGGGACATAGGGAAAGAATGGTCAGGGTTTGAAATAGACAGGGAGAATATTTCCAGTTAAAGAAAATGGTGTCATCAAAGACCTGGAGGCTGGAAAGTATAAGAATAAAAAGAGACGAACAACCTTATCCCAGAATATCTTTTGCATCTATCTCTCCCACCACCGCCCCAGTGTCATGCTTTGCCCAGACTCTGGGACATCTACTTCTGCTCCATTCCAACCATTTTTCACTTGCCACCTAGAATAACCTTTTCCAAATGCATATCTGGTGATAATGATACCCTCCCTTGCTTTTTCACGTCTCCTATTGCTCTGATGATCTAGATTAAAATTCTTATCCACTTTCCTCTCTTGGCCCAAGCAGCCCAATGGATGTTCTCTAACTTATGTGAATTTTCCAAAGCCTCAGATATGCTGGGGAGGCCACCAGAAAATCCCCTGCCAACCCAACCCCTTCATGTGTTAATTTATACCCTTCTTTCAGGTCTCTACTAAAGGAAGAACCCTCTCGTCAGGCTAGTTCAGATCTCCCTGTGATGCTTACCCACTGCCACCTCATGTTCCTCATGTTTGGCTTTATTTGCCTAATTTCAGTTAGTAAATAAAATTTTACTTGTATGATTATTTCATTAGTAAGTCTTCCTTCAAGAAGTTTTCTCAGCCTTGGTGCTATTGACATTTTGGCCCAGATAATTCTTTGTTGTGTGTGGGGGACAGGGCTGTCCTATGCACTGAAGGATATTTAGCAGCATCCCTGACTTCTACCCACTAGATGCCAAGAACACTGCCTCCCTGAGTTGTGACAACCACAAAAGTCTTATGACTGCCCAAAAGTCTCCTGTGTGGGTGGATGGGGACCAAAATTTCCCCCCATTAAAAACCACTGCTCTACAGTCTACTGTACTGTGGACTCCATGAGGAAAGAAACCAGTTCAGTGTCTGGTAAATGTAGATAATGTGGGTCTCAATTTCAACTGAACTTCAGAATCACTTAGGGAGCTTTAAAAAATTATGATGCATGATCTGACCCCATACTAAGTGAACAGGAGTCTGAAGGCATGGGTGGAGGGACCGAGGCCCAGGCATCCATAAAGAGTTAAGTCTCATGGGCAGCTGGGGTTAATAATTACAGAAGTAGGTGTCCATTGCTGAAATCTTTGCTGGATGAATATAAGGGAGGAATGGAGATAGTGAGAGGGTGACAGAAGGCATGGAGGGGGGGATAGAAGGGAGGAAAATAGGGCGGAAGTACAAGGAGAAGAGAAGCAAAGGAAGGAAAGAGAAAGGAAAGGAGAAAACCAAAGTCTCCTACTGGACAGGGACTCCTAAGAGAAAACTGGCTATTAAGGCTGGAAACCGAAGTTGGGACCATATCTGAAGAGCTATGACCATTATTTTGTTGTACTTGGGGTAGCAACAGGAAGCCACTGAACACTGCAGAACAAGGATGTTCAAGTTCACTGTTTTAAGAAGTTAAGTGGGTCATCCAGCACAGAAGGACTGGAATGAAGAGACCCAGGAACTAAATAAATTCTATGAAAACATTTGGGATGATGAGAAATAGAAAGGAGACAACAAATACCAAAGATTCTCTATGGGAAGAGTACCCAGGTGACTATAGGTGATAAGTACAGGGCTGCCTTTGGGAATACAAGAGCCACGTACCTATCACTCTGAAGTTTAGTCAGGAAGACAGATGCGGAAGACCAGTGACTAACGCGATATTATAGAACATGAAGCCCAGGGTGCCAATGGAGCATAAAGCAGGTGCATAACCCGGTGTCAAGGATCAGACAACCCTTCTCAGAGGAAAAGACCTTTCTGCTAGGACTTCCAGAGTGAAGCGGGTGGGGTGGAAGAGGGAGAGGGAAGGGAACTAGGAAAATAACATTGGGTCAGGGTGTGGCAAGAGCAAAGCAGAATGGTGGATAGCTGAGGCAGGAAAACTCCTGGACAATCATGGAGGTCTTGTAAGCCCTACTCAGGATCTTAGACTTTATTCTGAGAGTCAGGAAGTCATGGTGAGATGGTTCTAAGCAAAGAAGCAACACTATGCAGATTTGTGGGATTTTCAGATCTTGTTTTTGGTATGGGGTACAAAGTAGAAATGTGGATAAAGAAAAAAAAAAGTCAGCAAAAATGCTTCCAAGGCTTTGAACCTGCTTGAGTGGGAAGAAGAATGGCCATATTAGCAGCAATGGGGAGAAGAAGCCAGCGACCAGAATTATGGGACAAGAGCTATCTTAGGTTCCTGGCACAGAGTCCCCATGCTGGGAAGGGGAGGAAGAGCCTTCCACTGTTATAGGTCCTTCAGACTGTGCCTGGATCCCTCCTTGCCTGTAAGTGTTCAAATTTCAGTAAGAAGAGCCTAGTTTGAATGAACCCAAGACTTCTTTTTAACTCTGGGCAGTGAAGAATCTCTTCCAGGCAGTTTCTCTATATCCCTGAAGAATCTCAACAAAGAAAGAACATGGCCTATGGAGCAGACCAACCCAATTTCCAAATCCTGTCCTACAGCTGACCAGCTGGGCGATCTCCTTAACTAATCTGAGCTTCATTTTCTTCATCTACAAATTAGGAAGGCCAATATTTCCCTGTGTGGTTGTGAGAATCAAATGACAGATAACATTTGGACAGTACCTAGAAAAGTGGTTGGCAGTAGATAAAGGCTGATTTTTCTTCCTCTCTGAATGGAGTCACCCGGACTATACAGATTAATCACGAACTTAAGCTATTTACTGCCATGAACTATTATACCATGAATAGCCATTTCCACAGTATAGCATTAATTCAAAATAGTCCAGGAAACAATGTAATACATCACATCAACAAGAGAAAAGATAAAAATCACACGATCATTTCAATAGATACAGAAAAGGCATTTCACAGAGTACAACATCCATTCATGATAAAAGTCCTCAACAAAGTAGGTTTAGAGGGAACATACCTCAGCATAATAAAGGGTTTTACATGAAAAACCCACAGCTAACATCACACATTATAGGGAAAACCTGAGAGCTTTTTCTCCAGGGTCAGAGACAAAGCAAGGATGTCCACTCTCACCACTTTTATTCAGCATAGCACTGGCAGTCCTAGCCACAGCAATCAGACAACAAAGAGAAATAAAAGGCATCCACATCACTGAGTAAGAAGCAAAACTTTCACTATTTGCAGATGACATGACACTATACATAGAAAACCCTAAAGACCCGACCAAAAAAACTACTAGAACTGATCAATGAATTCAGTAAAGTCACAGGACACAAAATATCCAGAAGTCCATTGCATTTCTATACACTAATAATGAAGTAGTAGAAAGAGAAATTAAGAAAACAATTCCATTTACACTAAAAATAATAACATACCTAGGATTAAAATTAACCAAAGAGGTGAAATCCTGTTCTCTGAAATCTCTAAACACAGATGAAAGTAATTGAAGACAACATCAAGAAATGAAGAGACATTCCATGCTCATGGATTAGAACATCTATGCTCTCCAAAGCAATCTACAGATTTAATGCAATCCCTATAAAAATACCAAGAGCATTTTTCACAGAACTAGAACAAATAATCCGAAAGTTTGTATGGAATCACAAAAAAACCCTGAATAGCCAAAGCAATCTCGAAAAAGAAATAAAACTGCAGGTATCACAATTCCAGACTTCAAATTATCAAAAACCGAAATTAATCAAAACCGATGGTACTGGCACAAAAAATAGACACACAGACTAAACAGAACAGACTAGAAAGCTTAGAAATATATCTACAGGAGTGCCTGGGTGGCTCAGTCAGTTGGGTATCTGCCTTTGGCTCAGGTGATGATCCCAGTGTCCTAGGACCGAGCCCCGCATCGGGTTCTCTGCTCACCAGGGAGTCTGCTTCTTCCTCTCCCTCTGCCTGCTGCTCTGCCTACTTGTGCTCTCTATCTCTCTGTCAAATGAATAACCAAAATCTTTAAAAAGAAATAAAGAAAGAAATCCACAGTTACACGGTCAGTTAATCTTCAACAAAGCAGGAAAAAATATCCAATGGGAAAAAGACAGTGTCTTCAACACCTGGTGTTGGGAAAACTGAGAACTACATGAAAAAGAATGAAACTGGACCACTTTATTACACCATACACAAAAATAAACTCAAAATGAAGTAAGGACCTAAATGTGAAACCTGAAATCCTACAATTCCTAGAAGAGAGCACAGACAGTAATTTCTCCAACACCAATCATAGCAACATCTTTCAAGATATATCTCCTGAGGCAAGGGAAACAAAAGTGAAAATAAACTATTGGGACTATATCAAAATTAAAAAGCTTCTGCACAGTGAAGAAAATAATTAAAACCAAAAGACAACCCACTGAATAGAAGATATTTGCAAATGATATATGTGGTAAAGGGTTAGTAGCCAAAGGCTATAAGGAACTTATAAAATTCCACACCCCAAAAAACAAATAATCCAATTAAAAAATGGGCAAAAGATATGAACAGACATTTCTCCAAAGAAGACATCCAGATAGATGGCCAACAGATACGTGAAAAGATGCTCATCATCCCTTACCATCAGGGAAATGCAAATCAAAACCACAAGGAGATACCACCTTGCACCTGTCAGAAGGGCTAAAATAAAAAATTTAAAAAATACCAGGTGTTGGCGAGGATGTGGAGAGAAAGGAACTCTCATGCACTGCTGATAGGAATGCAAACTGGTGCAGCCACTTTGGAAGACAGTATGGAAGTTCCTTAAAAAATTAAAAATATAGCTACCCTACGATCTAGAAATTGCTCTACTAGGTATTTACCCAAAGGATATGAAAACACTAATTCAAAGGTATACAAGCACCCCTATGTTTACAGCAGCATTATCTACAATAGCCAAGATATGGAAGCAGCCCCAAGTGTCCACTGATAGATCAATAGATATAGAAGGTACGGTATATGTATAAAATGGAATATTACTCAGCCATAAAAGAGAATGAACTCTTTCCATTTGCAACGACATGGAGGGATCTGAAGAGTATAATACTAAGCGAAATAAGCCAGTCAGAGAAAGACAAATACCAAATGATTTCACTATTATGTGGAACTGAAGAGACAAAACAAATGAACAAAGAGAAAAAAGAGAGAGACGATCTAAAAACAGCGAACAAACAGATGGTTATCAGGGGGGGAGGTGGGCAGCAGGGTGGGTGAAATAAGTGAAGGGGATTAAGAGTCCCCTGACCTTGATGATCACTGAGTAATGTATGGAGTTGCTGAATCACTATATTGTGCCCCTGAAACTAATGTAACACTGTATGTTAACTACGCTGCAATTAAAATTAAAAAAATAGTACAGGCAAGAAAGGCATACTTGAAAGATTCTCCTACTTGCTACAGATAAATGTTCATAGGGTGAAGAAAAAAATTCAGGTCTCCAGGCAATAGAAATATTTGAATAATAGCAGAGCCGGAACATTTGTAGCAAGTCAATAGTCCACCATTCTCTCCCCAGTAAATTCTCTATCTTGAGCTTCTATAATATTGGCATCTTTGTCGTGAAGCAACTTCTGATCTATCACTCTTATGATGGCAGACTGAATGCACTTGAAGGAGAATGTTGCTTTATTACAAACCAAGGGCCTTGTGTTGATGATTTACAGTATGGTGGTGTGTGCCTGCCTGATATCATCCACAGAAGTGACAAATCATGCAAAGGAAATGAACTTATCTTGATGCTTGGCCTGTGTGTTTAGCCAGCACTCTTTGGACGGCAAGTGGCAGACACACAACTCAAAATGGCTTAATGAAAAATGGAATTAGAAGGACGCAGAAGAATCTCATGAAGGAATGGAACAACCAAGCCAAGGAAAAGACAGGAATTCAGGTGGGCCTCAGATTCAGCATAATGTGATTATTTTCCCATCTCCTATAGTATTTGTCTGCTTATTCCCTTGTTCTTCTCTCTCACTACAAATGGATTTTGGCTACTTAGCAAAACAAAACAAAACAAAACAAAACAAAAAACATGGCCTCTGATAACTCCTGAGTTTTCTGCTTGGAGGATGTCAGTCCTGCAAGGGAAAATGAGCTCATTCCTTCAGTGCTGGTCCAAACATCCCCATGAACAAAATCAATGTCTCAACTTGGGCCAAGTGCCTATTCTTAGGCCAATCAGCTGATTCCCATACAGAGTACTATGCTATGACTGGCCCATTCTGGATCACATGCCTACAGGTAGACAGTAACTGGAGATGGAGGGTGGTTTCAGAACAGGGTCCCTCAAAAAGAAACCAAACAGATTTTGTAGGTGGAGGAACAGATTCCAGAAAAAGAGCAAGGCTGGACAGACAAAACCATGGGTGAAGTCTACACTTTTCTTCTGGGACTAAGCACAGGGAGGGCACTCTTGCCTCAAGTTTCAATCACTTATTTTTTCATCTCTTCATCATTTATGCATTCATTTGTATAAACACTAAACATTTATTAGAGCACTATCGGTCAGATCATGGCCATTTTCTGGGTTTTGCGAGGAGCAAAGTGCCCCCCTCATGTTGCTAAGATGTTTCTAAAACACAAGAGACTTTCATTCATACTCTTCAATGCCTCTGCTAGAAAGGCATTCAGCCCCATTCAGCAGTGTGCGGGAGCTTGGAGACCACATCATGCCAGCAATTCCTCCTGTTGAGAAATCTATACTCTTTGAAACATCCAGTGATGGACAGATAGCACACAGATCTTTCCAGTCTCTCAATAGCCACACACACACACACACACACACACACACCTCCCAGGATGCCTTACTAGACACTGAGAAATCATTGGATTTTCCTCTAGGGAATAAAACATTTTGCTGGCCATGTTCACTCTACGGTATTGACTTGCCTCCTACAAGGAGACCTATAGTGTAAAGAAACCTGAACTCAGCTCTGGTACAAATTCACTGTGTTTCCTTGAATAAGAGTTACCCCCTCTTTGTCCTTGAGTTTTCTTATCTGAAAAGTGAATAGCTTAAATATGAAATAAATCTTTGCAACCAGTTTTGGGAGAGAAAAACCAGGTCCTAAATTTTAAAAACTGAGCTATCATGAAAGAATCTTTGCCTAACATTCTGGGCTGCGCTGGGGGGACAAATTATTTTCTCTCTTTTTTTCCCGTCATAGTTCTGTGTTATAATGTCTTTATTTCTCTGTGTTTCCTGCTATCCTGTCACTTCCAGAAAACAGAGACCTGCCCTTAGTCATTATATTCCAAAGGCTCAGCACAGAACTTGGCCTATAATAGACACTCCGTAACAGTCAGTTATATAAATGGATAAATGGATGGACAGATAAAAGACACATTGTGTTGGTCAACCTCACTTGTCCCCAGATATCACAGCCTGCTCTGAGCAAAATGGTGACTACGTTGACTTCTGCATTGTGAGCCTGCAGATACAGAGCTCAGGCTGTCAGGTCACACAAAAGCCAGAGGAATTCACATCTCCTTCGATGTTCTCCCGAGCCAGATTCACAGACATCCCGATCAAACAAGTATAGCTGAGACCCAGGGACAGGACACTCGACCCAGGATTAATTAGCGTGATTCAGGATGCCCGGATACTTTTTAGAAACAAATCTTAGTAACAGTCACCAATGGCTGAGCCCTTAGTGTGTGTCAGGCACCATCTACGAGCTTTGAAAACATTATCTAAACCAATGGTTCTCAATCAGGGTGACTTTGTTCCCTGGGACATCTGGCAATGTCTGGACATAATTGTCACTGTAGAAGGAGTTTGCTACTCGATCTGGTGGGCAGAGGCCAGGTGTTCGACTAAACAGTCCCCAATACACAGGACAGGCCCCCACAACAAAGAATGATCTAGATAGACCCAAAGGTCAATAGTGCCAAGGTTGAGAAATTCTGATCTCCGGTCATCCCTCCTACAACCCTATTATTATTTTAAAATCATTATCGTTATTTTCCTGATTTTACAGAAGAGGAAACTGAGGACTGTGTAATCCTGTGTGTGCCTTGTGCCAGACGCACAGCCAGCAGCTGCACTTCTACCTTTCAGATCTAAATCCAAAGGTTCTTACCCTCTATCCTATCACTCGTGCCAAGTCTTATCAGCAAGGTTGAACTACGTACGGCACTTCACAGTGACGATCCCAAACCTACTTAATATGCTGGGACTTGAAAATTTTCCTGCAGCTGCATCATCAGATTTTTTACCCAGTTTCACATGCGAAACTAAAGATGTTCCTTTGGCCAGAGCTGGGAGTATCTTTAAATTGAATCCAGTTCCCCCTATTGAAACATAATAACTTTTAAAGTAATCTAGTCTCTTCATTACCAGGGCTACATCCAGTTGTTGAAATCTCTTTTGAGTTGGTAGTTAAAAGGCCCAGCCATATATTTGTAACGTTATTGTTGCTGGCTCAAATGCTTAGCAACAACACAAACATCACTCAGAATCAAATTATCAGATGTACCGACAAGATGCTCCTCGATTTAATAGTGTGGTAAATGATGGCTGGGAGATGTTCTTTGAAGCTGCAGAGGCAAATGTGAAAGCTAATTCAATTCTCAAATGAATAAAAGTGAGAAACTGTTCTTATAAACCTGATATTACCAGAGATAGGGCCAGAGCGTGCTGCAGCCCTGCGTGGGGGAGGAGGGAAGAGCAGAATTTATTTTATTTCTGATAATAAAGAGCTGGGCTCTGGGGCCACACAGGTTTGACCTCGGTTCCCGGAGGGAGAACTTTAGTAGGAGTGGGGGCTCCTTTCCAACTCAGTCAAGAGGCTGCTTACGTGACCATCAGTTCCCCTTGGAGCTGCTTGAGAGAGGAAGGGGCCTCTGAAGAAGCATCCAGGGCCTCCGGGAAGTCAGATCTCTGTTGATTAGACGTGGAGAGTGCAGAAGAGCACTGCCTGGGAGGAGACGGGATCTCAGATCACCTAGGCCAGTGGCTTTCCCATCACTGGGACCCTAGGTTTTCACAGAGGAATTCAGGGTTAAGAGCAAGGAGGATTTGGAAGTGATCCGTGGTCTGAAATTTGCTTTATTTTAACACACACACACACACACACACACACACACACACACACACACACACACACACACGTAGTTTGGGCATACTTTTGGCTGAGGGGTAAGAAATCATTTAGGAAGAAAAGACTTTTGCTGCCAAAAGTCATGAAGCCCACTTGTCTACTTACTCAGCAGAGGAAACTAGACCCTAAGGCCATATGGCCAGTAAAAGGCTACGCTCCAACACTGATCCTTTGACATCAACTGCGGGTCTAACAGTTCACTTCCATTCTGACACTAAGTACCTGGAATTCATATCAAACTCTACACATTAGGGTGCTCAGTCCCACAAGACCCCCTTCACTTCAGACGCCGGCTCTGAGTAGCAGGGGCCACCCCACACTTCTTCCTGGCTACCCTGGCTATACATTCGGGGGGGTTCCCACGATCCTCCTTCAGGTCGGACAATTAGCTAGAAGGACTCACATAATTCGGGAAGTGTTGTACTCGTGATGATTATTCTATCATAAAGGATACAAATGAAGAGCCAGATATAGAGATTTGTAAGGTGTGGTGAGATTTGGAAGGGTTCTACATGCCAGAGCTTCTGTCCCTGTAAAGTCTGCACCACCCTGCCTAGCCGGAAAGCTTTGAGTCTCCTCATCCAGAGTTCCTGCTAAGGCTTCACCACCCAGGCATGAGTGATTAAATCACAGGCCATTTAGATGGACTCAGTCTCCAGCCCTTCTCCCCTCTAGGAGGTCTGGGCTAGCCAAAGACCAAAAGGTCTAAGCCTTCAACCACATGACTAGAAACTACCTAAGCGTCCACCACAGGGTCCAGCATGAGTCACCTCATTAGCAAAACTCTGGTGTGGCCAAAAAGGGACTCCTCCTAGAAATAAAAAGACACCCCATCACTCAGGGAATTCCAAAGGTTTTGAAAGCTCTAGGCCAGAACCCAGGAACAAAGACCAGATTTTTCTTTTTTTAAATCATACCTCAAAAGGGCTGAGGTTAACACCGCAGTCCCTGCTTTCTTGGGCACCGAAGGATCAGTGAAGTGTTTTCCGGGCAGTGAAATGGCAGAATGTTGAGTCCGAGCAGGAGACCCAGCGATCGATTATTTTACAGAGAAGTAAAATGAGATTCAGATGATGGGGGCTCCAGCTACTTGGTGGTTAAACTGGTCTGGAAGCTCGGTCTCTAACCCTGGACTCTCTGCAATTCCCTGGAGGGTTCCATGTCTGTTTCCTAGGATTGCTGTGACCAACTGTCACAAATTCAGTGGCTTGAAACAGCCCCCATGTGTCATCTTACCCATCTGAAGTCAGATGTGTAAAACAGGTCTGCAGGGCTGTGTTCCTTCGGGAGGGAGAATCTCTTTCCTCAAGCTTCCCAGCTTCCAAGAAATCATCTACGTCTTTTCATTCGTGACCACCTTCCTCCATTCTGGAAGCCAAGAGGGTGGCATCTTCAAATCTCTCCCTTCCTTTGCCTCTGCTTCCATTATTAGAATGCTTCCTGCCTCACTCTTACAAAGACCCTGTGATTACATCAGCCCCCAGGGTCATCCGGGATGATCTCCCCCTCTCAAGATCCTTAACTCAACCCCATCGGCAAAATCCCATGTGCCTTGGAAAGGAACACATTCGCAGGTCCAGAGATTTGGATGTGGACATCTTTGGGAAGCCACTCCTCAGTCAGCCACAGCCCTGTCCTTCCCTCCTGGCTGGCATGGTCTGCTATCCTCAGCCTTTGTTGGCTGTGCCATCATTCCTGGTGACCCCCGTGCAGAGGAAGGGACCATGTCTCCCTTCTCACAGCGTGTTTCCCCAGAGGGCCCCTCCCTAGTTTTGTTAAGGGATGAGGAATTGTCCTTTGACCACTCAGAGCCAGGATTACTGGAGGGGAGAGAACGACTCAGAAGCTGATATACTCCTGCGTGCACCTCTGCTGGGTCGGCGAGGCATCCTGCACTGGGGGTGGGTCTGGATGTTCATAAACATTGCTCCGTCACTCTGTGTCCTCCAGCGCAGCCCTTACGAGAGAGCCCTGCAAAGCCAAGTCTTCGTATTTTTCTAGTGAAATAAATTGCTGCTGCGTTTACTACTGGGACACTGTTTGGCCATCTTAAAGAGATGGCTGCAAACCCACCTGTCTTCTCTCATAGCCCTCTGATGGGCTGTGTGAAGTCAAGGAATTTGTTTCCATTTTTCTTAAGAAAAAGCTAGAGTAGCTCCAATGAGAAATATCTTCACTCCCATGTTTCTGCTTAGGTCAGTAGTTTTCAGCCCCCAAGGGAGTTTGCAGTCCTGGGCACATCTGCACCCTGACCCGCATCCAGGGGACATGCAGCAGTGTTTGGAGGCATGTGGGAAAGGGGCTGCTACTGGCATCTAGCAGGTAGAAGCCAAGGACAGAGATAAACATCCTGCAGTGCACAGGACACCCCCCTTCCCAACAAAGAATTCTCTGGCTCAAATGTCAACAGGGATACAGTTAAGAAGCCCTGTCTTCACCCCAAAGAAGAGGGGAAAATATGCCAGTACTTGTGCACACGTGTTCCCTCTCTCTCTCTCTCTCTTTCTCTCTCTCCAGATTTAGTTGGTCCTCTCCACGGGACAGGGAGTGAGTAATCCTCTTTTTCAGAATATGGGACAATTACTGAGGCACATGAATCAGCCGGTAGGGTCTCCGTGCTTCCACAGCTTCAAAAACAAGAACCAGGCTACTTCCCTTGGTATTGTCTGCCTCAGACACAGCAAGTCTCCCCCCTGCCTTAGTTGAGACCCCTGCAGTAAAAATAAAAGCAGGACACCTCTGCCAGAGACAGGAGGAGGGCGGGGACACAGCCTTTCATTGATTTCTGAGGCCTGTCCTTAAAGCATCTGGGCGTGTGGACTCCCCACCTGCTCTGAATGCTCTGCCGTGTGTTCACAGACAGGAGCTGTGTCCTTTTCAGGATTGTGATTTGGGGCGGAAGGCTCTTACCTGAGCCAGTTTCTCTAATACAGTTTCACGGGGTGATGAGGATTTGCTGGTGATGGGGGTGGGATGGTGCAAACCACACATAAAGTTCATGGAATCAGTTCTTCGTGTAAATCTCCCTTAGACTACGGGGGGGGGGGGGAAGGTCTGCATTTTCACTCTGAATACTTTGCATTTTGGTGTCTTGGTGACTGGATAGGAGGCCTAGATAAACAAGGATAAGCCCTCAGGGCTATCCCTTGGTTTTTATTCCCCACGCCCTAGGGAGAGTAAGGCTCTGAGCAGAGGCAGATAAAGCTCTCTTCCAAACAGGCTTTTCTTCCCCCCTCCTCAGGTAAGGCTGTAAACCACAGGGGCTTGGGCAAACCAGCCCAAACCAGCCCATTCCGGTGAGAAGACTCCTTAGGATTCTATCTCAGCTTGAACTGAGTGACCGCTATATGGGGAAGTCAGGTCCTCCGGCAGCAGGAAAAGAAGGCCAAAAGGGATTTTTGCATCATGCTGAAGCAGAAAAATCTTCCTTCTTCCTAAGACAGGAAAAAAAAAAGAGGAGACTGCTTCCTGTTTCACAGATAAGTTATGTTGTTATAGAAGTTATGTAGTTATGGAGGATTTTAATTCTTCCTTTAAACGCAAAGAAAAACAATAATTTCTGAGATGGCTTCATTGATCAAAAAATAACTACTGGCTGCAAACATTTATTCACACCACCAAAGGCCTAAGCCTTCTTTATCTTAACAAGAATATTATCTTGTTACAGTTAATAGTTATTGAACTGCCTATTATGTCCTGGGCACTGTATGAGGGCACTGCCAATGCATTGCCTCATTTAATCTTTACTCTATCCTCAGCCACAGGTACTGTGATTATCTTGATTCTGTAGGTAAAGAAACTGAGGGTCAGAGGCGGTAAAGTGACCTCTCCAAGACCACACAATTGATCAAGTGTCACAGACAGCATTGTGAACCTGAATTTGGCTGACTAAACTCTCCCTCTTACCACTGTCCCACAGAATTTTTACCCAGATGGATCCTCCGCATTTTTACACCCAGACACTGTCCTGAGAGTGAACAGAACCTCACTCTGGTTCTTTTTTTCTGGCAATGTCTTTGATGAGTATTGGTATCAGAATCGTCTTAGACCCATACAATGAATTTGGAACTGTTCCTTCCTCTTCAATGTTTTGGAAGGGTCTGCGCAGAATTGGTGTCATTTCTTTCTAAAACATTTGCGAGAGGTCACTAGGGAAGCCATTTGAACCTAGGGTTTTCTTTGTGGGAAATTCTTAAGGTACAATTTCATTTTCGTTGATACAGCACTGTTTAAGCCATCTGTTCCATCGCGCAGGTGCTGCGGTACTTTGCGTCTTTCCAGGAGGGAACCAGGCTGCTGAATTTACAAAGAGCTGTTCACACTACTCACCCTATTACTCTTTAAATATCTATAGCATCTGTAATGAGATCACCTTTTTCATTCCTGATATTGGTTATTTGTGTCTCCTTTCTTTTTCTCCATCAGGCTGGTGAGATGTTTATCAATGGTATTGATGAGGCTCTCAAACAGTGGGCTTTTAGTTTTACTGGTTTTCTCTCTTTTCTCTGTTTTCGGTATCATTCGTCTCTGCTCTGATGTTACTTACAGCATTTCTTCTGCCTACTTGGAGTTTAACTAACTTGCTCCTCGTGTTCCATTTCAGGGTGGAAATTGAGGTCCTTAATTCCTGACCTTGCTTGTTTTCCAATGTAGGCACCGAAAACTACAAATTTCTGCCTAATCCCTGTTTTCACCACATTCCACATCTTGCCATGCAGAGTGTTTTCATTTTCCCTCCATTCAAAATACTTCGCAATTCCTCTTTTGATTTCTTCTTGGACCCATGGTTTACTTAGAAACACGCTATTAAGTTTCTACAATATTTGGAGTTTTCCAGAGATGTGTGATTCATTTCTAATTGAATTAGTTATAGTCAGAAAACATACTTTGGATGACTTGATTCCTTTAACTCTAATGGAACTTGTGTTTTGGTCCAGGATGTGGTCTACATGCTCAGCGCTCTGTGTAGACATTCAGAGCAAGCCAGAAAGAACTTGTAATTCTGCTGTTGCTGGGTGGAGAGTGTTCTGTGAGTATGAATTCAGCACAGTTGGTTCCGTGTGCTCAAGCTTTTCCGCAGCCTCGCTGATTTTCCATTTCCTCGTTCTAACAGTTTCTGAGGGAGGAGCTGGATTTTTTTTAAGACTTTATTTATTTATTTTAGAAAGACAGCATGAGCAGGGCGGAGGGAGAGGGAAAGAGAGAATCTAAAGCAGACTCCATGCTGAGTGTGGAGCCTGACGGAGGGCTCGATCTCATGACCCTGAGATCACGACCTGAGCTGAAATCAAGATTTGGACACTTCACCGACTGCACCACCCAGGACCTGGAAATGTCTAACTAGAATTGTGCAATTCTTTATTTCTGCTTTGCATTTCTCTCCATTTTTGCTTCATATGTTTCCAAGGTCCGTCATGGTGCTCCTGGGCACCCACATGCCCTCTGGAGTAACTGCCCCTTTATTATTACAATGTAGCTTGTATTTTTGCTCTGAAATCTATTTTCTCTGATACTAACATAACTGCTCCGACTTTTTATAAAACTAGTGTAAGCATGGAATATCTTTTCCTATCTTTTCATGTTTAAGCTATTTATGTATTTGTACTTAGAGAACATTTCTTGTATTTCTGGCATCTGGTTAGTTCTTGACTTTTTTTTTTTAATCCAAATGGACCTTCTTGTCATTTCATAAAAATGTTTAGACCCTTTAAATTTAATATGATTATCAACATAGTTAGATTCATGTCGATCATCTTGCTATTTGTTTTTTTATTAGATCCATTTGTTTCCTTTTTATTTCTTCCTTCTGTTGGTTTGAGTATGTTTTATGGTTTCCTTTTTTTTTTTAAATAACAGCCTTATTGAGATATAATTCACATACCATGAAATTCAGCCTTTTAAAGTGTCTGAATCTCTGGATTTTAGTAAACTCAGGGTTGTTGAGCCATTACTACTAACTCCAGAACATTTTCATCAACCGAAAAAGAAAGTCCATACCCATTATGCAGTCACTACCCACTCCTTACCCTTCCCAGTTCCTGGCGACCACTATTCTACTTTCTGTCTCTATGGATTTGTTTGTTCTGGACATTTCATATAAATGGAACCACAAAATATGGGAGCCATTGTGATGGATTCTTTCACTCAGCCTCACGTTTTCAAGACGCACCCATGGTATAGCCGGGGTCACTGCTTTATCCCTTTCTCTAACTGAATGATATTACATGTATAGATACACCACGTTTTACTTTTTCCATTCATGAGTTGATGGACGCTTGGGTTGTTGCAATTTGGGGGCTAATCTGAGTAGAGTTGCTATCAACATTTATGAACACATTTTTTAAAAGATTTCATTTATTTATTTGGGGTGTGTGTGTGACAGAGAGCATGAACAGGGGGAGGGGCAGAGGGAGAGGAAGAGGCAGACTCCCTGCTGAGCAGGGAGGCCCAGGATGATGAGGGGCCTGATCCCAGGACCCCGGGATCACCACCTGAATGCCCCTATGAACACATTTTATATGCACGTATGTTTTCAAATCTCTTGGATATATACCTAGGAGAATACTTGCTTGTCATATGGTAGCTACGTTTAACATTTTGAAAAATTACCAATCTGGTTTCCAAAGTGCCTGCACCATTTTACAATCCCACCAATAATACATTAAGGTTTTAATTCCTCCACATCCTTGCTAACACTTGTTATTGTATTTTTTTATTATAAACATTTTAGTAGGTATGCAGTGGTATCTCATTATGGTTTTCACTTGCATTTTCCTAGTGACTAATGATGAGCATCTACTCAGGGCCTATTGGTCATTTGTTTATCTTTGGACAAATGTCAACTGACATCTTTTTCTGATTTTTAAATTGAGTTTCTTTTTATTGTTGAATTGTAAGAGTTCTTTATATATTACAGATACAAGGTCCTCATCTGATACATGATTTGCAAATATTATTTATCGTTGTGTGGGTTGCTTTTTAACTTTTTTCATGTCTTACAAGGCACAAAAGTTTTTTGATTTTGACGAAATTCAGTTTTTCTCTTTTTTCCTTTGTCACTTGTTTTAATATTGTAACTAGGCAGGCTTTGCCTAACACAAGGTTACAAAGGTATAGTCCTATTTTTATTTCCTGGGAGTTTTATAGTTTCATCTCTTAACATTAAGTTTGATAAGATATTTTGAGTTAATTTTTGATGTGAGGTAGGGATCTAGTTTTATTCTGGCTTTATATATGGCTGCTTAACATCATTTGTTAGAAAGACTATTCTTTCCCCCATTAAATTTAGCACCTTTGTCAAAAATCAATGGACCACAAATGTAAGGGCATATTTCTGGACTCCCAATTCTGTTTCATTGATCTGTATGTCTAGCCTTATACCAGCACCACATTGACTTGATTATTGTAGGTTTGGAGAAAGTTCTGACAGTGAGAACTTTAAGTCCAACTTTGTTCTTTTTAGGATTGTTTTGGCTATCCTATTTAGGATTGTTTTGGCTATTCTTTGTCATATGGGTTTTCAGACCAGCTTGTCAATTTCTGAAAAAAAAGCCCAGCTAGGATAGTGATAAGGACTGAATTAAATCTGGAGACCACTTTAGGGAGTGTGGTAAGTACAGTGATGACCCCCAAGAAGATGTCCATGTCCTAATCTCCTTAACCTGTGAATATGTCACCTTACCTGGCAAAAGGGATACTGTAGATATAATTAAGTTAAGGCAATGAAGATGATTCCAGATTACCCTGGTTGACCCAAGGTCCCTTATAAGAGGGAGGAAGGAGTGTGGAGTCAAGGAAAGAGATGTAATGAGAGAAGTGGGATTTGGGGTGATGTGGCCATAAGCCAAGGTCTGTGGGCAGCCATTAAAGTCAGAAGGTGACTAAAACAAAAATCTTAAATTGAGCTAGAAATGGAGGGTATGAAGCTGAACAACAACAGACAACAACACAACAATCCCTCCTCTTGTGGAGTTTACAGACTTAATCAAAGACTATTACCTAGGGAAAGTGCTACAAGGGGACGTGAGAGCTTATAACTGTTTGTATTTAATATCTGGGGGTGGGGGGGAGCAGAGAGGAGGTGGCATCCGAGTTGGTCACCCAGCAGAAATACGCAAGAAAAACGAGGGGTTAATTCAGTGAAGCAGGTGAGGTGAACACTGCAGGCGGAGGAAAGGAGCTTGCAAAAGCCAGGAGGCAAAAACCAGCCCTGGGCCTTAGCTCTAGGTTTTCGGCTCAGGCCTTAGTGGGGAACTGGAGCACGGGCTCCTCCCTCCACCTGTTTCTCACCATCACTGTGGGGGACCTGGAACATAGCTGGAGGCAAGCTGGGAGCTTGCTAGCTTGCTTGTGGAAGACGAATGTCTCCCCTCGTCCTTTCGGGGCCCCACCCTGACCCTACAACACTTTCCGCCACTCAGCAGGTCCCACAAGTGCCAGGCTTCCAACCTGCAGCTCCCAGGATCCCAGAGTGTGGACTGACTGAAGTTCTTGAGCACACTGCCTCTCCCCTAGTGAGCTAGCAGACCTATACTGCCTGCGGCTGCTCCTCAGCCTATGAGGCCACCAGAGGTCGCATTAACAGGCCTGGTATAATAAGTCATTGCCACGCAAGCTCAAGGTAATTAATTCTAATACTGGGAACTCTCAAGACGAATTCCACTAAACTGTATTGTGAAACCAGGACACACACACAAAATCATACGATCACGTACCAGTGTCCTACAGCTGGTGTTTTTTGTTCCATGAGCTCATTTACTCCTCACTACTGGCCTATCAATTTGGTACTATCGCTCTTCTCAATTGACAAATGCTAAGAAACTCAGAGAGGTTTGCAAAGTCACACAGCTATACAGCTATAGTGCAGGAGCTGGGATTGGTTCCCATGTCCAAGTTCAAACTGTGACCATGTTCCTTCTGGTACCCTCCATGAGCTATGGTTTCAGTACTTTGAAATATATTGTATTTATACTAATAATTAAATGAACCCTTATTTCCAGAGATTTGATGCTGCAAGCCTTTATAGTTTTGTATGTGTGTGTTTTTAATTGCATGATCTCTGTCTAAATAAAATCCTTTGGCCCAATTGAATGTCCTGGCATTGCTGATTCTCTGGTCTAAGGGGAGACACTGGGAGTCTCTGACCAAAGCCATCTGCCTCTCAGAAGACCCAACTAGGAAAAAAAAGGTAACAAAGTAACTTGCTGATCCTAATTGCTTTGCCCGCTATACATGTCTCAGATCAAATACTATTTTGTCCTCTTTTTCCCCTTTAGGGGGGAATTAATTAAGCTCTAATTACACCGACAGAAAAAATAGAAGCTACAATAAAATTATTTTTTTTTAAAAAAGCTATTAACAAGGTCTGAGCAGAGAGCTTGTTATAACCCGGGGAATGAGCCTCATTTGAATTTTATGGCCTTTCCATCTACATTTTTTTATTAAACCTTTTCTTACAATCCTCAATATGTCTCCTTTCCATGGTATAATTATCCTCGGGAATTTTCAGGTGTTAAATTAGATACTGGGGGCTCCCTTACTCGTCCCGCATTCAGTCAGAGCATGGCGTGTATCACGAGGCAGATTAATAACAATTTTTTTAAAAAACTGATTTGAAAGTTCACGCCAAGTTTTTTCCATCTGGAAGGAAGTCAGACTTGCAGAGCCCCTCTGGTCCATGCCAATTAGAAGGGAGCAAAAGTTACCCTTGTTAGAGAGAAACTTTATAAGTGTATCGTGATCAGGAAATCTCACTGCAAAAGGGGAAGTGGATTCTTTCCCTCTGTCAAATGGACATGGGCCATGCAGACAGGGCGGGGCTGATGGGAAGGTGGAAAGGATTCTCCTATGAGGGGGAGCAGGAGAGGTCTCTGCAACGGCACCCATCGCCGCCTGAATGTCCGAGCCCAAGAGACACACTGTCCCAGGAGCTGTCACCTGCCAAGTCACACGATGAAAGGCAGAACCACGTGTTGTTCAGACGCCGGACCTGTCCTGAAGGTTTTCTATGCTCCCACCCATGGGTGAGTCAGGTTCTCAATCCCAAGCCTTGATCTTCTGAATCAGAACATCTAGGGGTGGGGTCTCAGAGTCCTATTTTTCAACTCTCTCCTGGGAGATTCTGACGACTAGCCAGGCAGGGGAGTCCGATTAAAATGTTAAGACCGTGTGAAAAATACACATTTTCAGGGAAGAGAAATGCACTAGGTATCCAAATAGCAGAGAAGAATAAAACCTACTCCCAAGAGGCTGGAACTTCTAGGCTAGGTGGTTCCCCCAGGGGAATTTATTTGAAATCTTCTCATTCATCCTAAAAATGATATAATTGTGGATTTCACTTTAATAATAACCATTGATATAACCATATTTCCCGGAACAGCCCTTGCTCTAGCCAGGGAACTTACAGAAATTTCCCAAGAGTTCCGACAATCCTGGTGGGGTGGGTGGTGGGTGCTTACATGCTCAGGTTCATCTCTGGGCCCTAAATTGCTTCTTCCACCACAGCTGTTTCTGGATTACTTTGACATTCCATAGATATCATCTCTACCTGTTGATGCACGTAAAGTGACCCATTCTTGATTCCCACTAAAATCCGTTCTCCTAGGTTCACTCTGATTGTGATCATTTGGAGAGAAGGAGGGAGCGATGCTGGAGGAGGGTTGTGTTGGTGTTGGCCCACACAGCTTTACAAGGACCAGCTATGAAACTTGCAGCAATTTTGCAATCTAGTTGTGAAACACAGCATTATTAAATATTAAATTATACAAACACCATTAAATAAACTATATGATTAATAAAGGTAACAAATATTAAAAACATTACTTACTCTTTCACTACATGTTATTAACTGTGCTGTTGAAGTTATTTGCCTACTATACTTGTGTGGTAGATATACCATAAAGTGGGCTGGTATTCCATCTCTTCCCAATTCTGTGTTCAGTGATTTCACATCGGTAAAATGAAATTGGCCATGTTTGGAGTATTTATGCCACATAAAGTGGCAAATGCTACAAATCAAGGCTTAATTTACTGTTTTGTTGGTTGTCTAGGCTTTAAAAATAATGGGGAACATGTTAATAGTGCCAATTAAACTTCAGCGTGTCATATCTGTGACTAACATGAAAAGCTGAAGAATTTTTTTTCAGTATTCCAAAACTACTACCCAGTTCAGCAGAACAGTCACTCACATCACTGACAAATGAAGTTGCCTGCCTTCCTCATTTCACTTCCATCTTATTCGACAATGTAAGTGAAAATATCAACCAACATTTATGTCAGAACTACACTTATAATCAAGTATTTATTTATAGACCAATTTTGTTAAATCAAGGTTGAACTGCAACCACAGATCGACTATAGATATAGAAATTCTGAAAAATTCAAGGAAGCATTCTGCTCAACCACCTGAGCGACCCAGGTGCCCCTCAAGGAAGCATTCTGTAAGAATCAATTGGCTAGACAGTAAAGCATAGTATATATTTTGTTGTCATTGTAAATTGTGTGCTACACATTCTTTATATCAGTAAAGTTTATAATAAACTTATGGATGGCTCCCCAGAGACCCAGTTGTTAAACATTTAGCAGCCTACCACTAACAAGGGATTTATATCGTTACACTGATTGAACACATCGATCAGTAAACATCCATATATATAAATACTTTCTCCCCTCAAAATGTGTAATTATTTTTCTCCCTACTTCTCTATTAGGTGCAAAATGAATTGCCTTTTTTCTTTCTTTATTTATTTTTCTTTAGAGAGAGAAAGAGAGAGAGAGAGCAGGGGAGGGGCAGAGGGAGAGGAAGAGAGAGAACCCCAAGCAGGTGCCATGCCTAGGATGGAGCCCCAGGTGGGCCTCCATCTCACGACTCTGAGATCTTGACCCCAGCCCAGATCAATAGTCCAAGGCTTAGTCCACGTAGGCACCCCAAAATGAATTGCTTTTTAAAATATTCTGCAAAGCTATTTAATCGTTGGCTAGAGTACTGAACATCTGTGGGTTACCACCCAAACATCCTTGTCCCTTTCTCCGGTCAAAAGCATCTCGAAGGAATGTACCTCTGGTCCCTTCTCAGTTTTATTGTTTGGGTACAATTAACTAAACAGCTACAGAAACTGGCTATATTGGGTGAAAGCCAATCAGCATGTCTAAGCTTCCTGGCCACAGTGATTGGTTCAGAATTGAACACATGACTAATCTGGGCCAATGAGAGAGAGGGAATCCCAGGACTGAAGGAGGCAATAAGAGAAGAGATAAGCTCCTCCCCTTTGGACAATGTATTTATTGCAAGATGGAAACTACTTCCGCCCTTACATTATCAGAAGGAGAGAGGTCACAGCTGGGGAATAAGAAGCTACCAGACCTGAGGATGAGGTCACACAAAATAGAAAGCAAAGAGGATAGGCCATACCTGGGTCCTTGATAAAATCACTTGTGCTACCAGATGAAGCCCTTTCTAAAACCAGATCTTCCTGCTTTCTAGGTACAAGAACTAAGAAATCCCTTTTGTTTTAAGGCCAATTTGATTTGATTTTTCTGTCACTTTATACCAAATATATCTTTAACTTTTATATTTGTTTTGGCTCCTTACCTCAAGGACCTCCCTTTCTACCCCAAGGGTAATAAAGCCCTTGAGTAAACATGCTTCCCTATTTACTTCCCTAAGAGAAATTCTCTTGAAGCTCATAATAAATAATAATAATAATGATGATAATAATAATGATAATAACTTTGCCACATAAAAGTTGTGCTGATACTGACAGTCAAGCAAAAAGAACATTCTAGAAATTTGCCCTGTATTTATTCCACAGCTTCTGAGTACTTGCTAGCAGAAGCCTATACTTCAGTATAGGATACTGCAGTACTGCATAACTTCAGTTTTAGAAGCCTATCACTAAACCATTAAGCCACCCCTTGCATCTCTGATAGCCAAGTCTTGGCTGACTGTTCACATGTTTCATGCATTTCAAAGTAGGAACTGAGAGAGTCTGAAGTAGAATGCAGCAGTTTGAGGGATGTGAAGGATAACAGTAATAGTAATAGCAAAAACTTATGTAGTACTTGCTATGTGCCAGGTTCTGTGCTAAGTGCTTTCCATGGATCCATCCTTGCTGCCATCCTAGGAGGTAGGCATTGGCCTCCCGCATTTATAGGTAAAGAAATGGAAATGGAAAAGCTTATGGAAGGTCACACACATTTGTTCTTAAGTTTGTGCTCTAACCACTAAGTTGGATTGCTTCTCCACTCTGTGCTTGGCAGAAAATGGGAGGGAAAAATGGAGATGGATGTGAATGTAACTCACAGGAACACGTGAGTTCAAGTAGGGATCCACTTCTGAGGCTTCAAGAGTGGTTGGAGATTCCCAACATCCTCAGAAGATGCCTAACCAATGCAAGCAAAAAGACTCAATGCAAATAATGCTTGAAGAGGGAAGGAGGCGAAATCAGGAAGGCAGCCAAGAGCATAATTGTAATGGAACAAGGCCATCCACAGTCAAGGATCAGAAGTCAGAAAGACGTGGAACAGGCCAGCAAGTAGAATGAGCAGGTTAAAGACACTGATTCAGAATGGAGAGGGTGTCAAAGGATGATTTTATGTATCCAAGTAAAAAAAGTTCAATGTTGAAGGCCATGCCTAGAGAGAGGGGTCCAGTACTATGTAGTTATTGCCACAATAACGTTACATCACAAACCATGCCAAAACTAAGTTGCATACAACAGTAAGCATTTATTTCTTGTCTGCAGATTTGTGGGTCAGCTGGGGTTCACCTGATCTCAGTTATGCTTTGCTCCATGCTGCAAGATGAGTTCAGGTTATTAGCCACATGTCTCTTATTCTCTTTGGACCAGCAGGCAGGCCAGGGCAGGTTTATGTCATGGCAATGACAAAAGCAAAAGACAGTAAATCCACTCATACAAGCACATTTCAAGCTTCCATTCATATCACCCATTGGCCAAGGTAATTCACATGGCCCAAAGGCAGAGGGTAGGGAAACATTGCCTACCACGTGGCTAGGGGGTGGGTGCCTAATACTATTCTGGGGGGTTGGTAATAATTAAGGCCAATGACTACACCTACTACAAGCCCCAAAGATAAATTTTGTTTGCTTTATAGGACATAAGGATCTGGCCTGAAGAGTGAAGCAAGATATAAAATAGGGTCCTTGGCATTAAAGAAGGAAAATGGGGGAGAGCCCATGGAGGTGACCAGGTATATGAGAGACTAGTGGAGGTGAATGGGGGTGGGGTGTTTTTTGCAGGCCTCAATGAACACAGGCACGTAGGCCATGACTCAGTGGGAAGACTCACTTAAGACTTATCTGTCAGAACTGCACTCAAGCCAGTTATAAACTAAGTGCAGTGTTAGTGGTTCCAGGCAGATCCTTAGGTGTCTTCCATTTCTGAGGATTCTCAGATGCCCTTACCATAGGCTAATCATAGCCAGCCCAATAGATGGCTAAGTTTGCATTCAGAAGATTTCTAGGGGCGCCTGGGTGGCTCAGTGGGTTAAAGCCTCTGCTTTCAGCTCAGGTCATGATCTCAGGGTCCTGGGATCGAGCCCCGCATCGGGCTCCCTGCTTGGCAGGGAGCCTGCTTCCTCCTCTCTCTGACAGCCTCTCTGCCTACTTGTGATCTCTCTCTCTCTCTCTCTGTCAAATAAATGAATAAAATATTTACCAAAAAAAATATTTCTAATCTGTTGAGTGGCTTTGTTAGGTCCCTTTTTTTCTTAAAACCAGGAAACAAGCAATGATTTGGAGTGATTGAGTTTCCTTGCCAATTACACCTCTTCCTTCTCCAACAGGCCTCTCGTCTTCTCTTTCCACCAGAGAACGCAGCCATGGCCTAGTTAATCTACGTAACTAATTAGCCTTCCTGAGCTAAAATGACTTTTACTACTTTAATTGGGCTCTTTGGATCTGAAACCACACCCAATATTCCTTGTGGGTTAAAGCACCCTAGTTAGCTTTTATTGGCTCCCAGAGTCAGGAAGGGTAAGATATGTACAGCTGCACAAACATAACATCTGGTCTTTATTTTGCACTGGAACCTTCAAGAAGGCAAAAAGAAACAATTTTAGGTCAGTAATTCTCAATGCTAACTGGACAGTAAAATCAACTTGGGAGCTGTGATATCATCGATGCCTGGTCTCTTCCCAGACCAATTAAATCAGGATCTCTGAGTAGGGAGAGTGCCTAGACATTGTTTGTTTGTTTTTTAAGTCACCCAGGTTTTTTGAATGTGTAGCCAGGTATGAAAATCACTATTTTAGAGCCTCCAGTTTAATCGGCACTGTGCTGTGTTGGTCTGGTGATTCCTCTTATAAAATTATTGTGAAAATATAAAATATGTACATGTTCATTCCATGCTCAGTTTTGAAAAATGTAACTTAAGGTCAGAGCATCATTTTTCTTTGTTCTGAAACTTCTGCCCCAGTCTTTAGCCACAAGGTGAAGGAATATTTTTTCAAGCAACGTTCATGATAAGGAATTTATGGTGATGACCATGATGCTGACAAAAATCTCAGGACATCTTAGCTGACTGCATTCAATCGCTGAATGTTGCGAATTTGTCTTTCTTTTTTTCTCAGAATTTATGTGCATGTGTTGATATACATGGAGCCTTTTGAATTATGATCAGGGAAGAATGGGGAGAGATATTTTGTTGGGTCAAATACCAGTGGGAGAGAGAAGTATCTTGGATTGCTCTTTTCTTGTACAGCCTGGAAGCATACAAACTGCCTTGTCCTTAAACTTTGTGGGCTACGCATATTCTCATAGTTATTTTAGGGGCCGATGACAAGGTGAAAAGCAAAGCTGAGGAGAAGACCATTCTCCCTCCCTCTGATGTGAGCTTTCTAGAACATCCTTGGTCAGAAATGCTCATCCCCATTTCACAGATAACTGAGGTACAGAAAAAATAAGAGATTTTCCCAGCATCACCAGGCTGAGTGATTTGAACTCAGATCTCCCAAACCCCAAATCTTTGCTGATTCTATGACAGAAAACCATGGCATTTGTGAGGACTGGGGACAAGTATTTTATCTTTAGCTAATAGCTCCTTGAGTTTCTCTGGACATTTAGGGATGCCTCCTTGTTGAAAAACCTCTTCACGTTATTTCTAAGACATCGGCACACCCTCTGACTTCATTCCGCACCAACAACCCACTGCTGTGGAAAGAACGTGAAAACAAAGGACTTGTTTCTGCAGTGAGGAATGGAAAGCTTTCCTGGCCAGAAATGCTTGTGCCCATTAGTTTTCCATGGAGGAGGGGAGTGGAAACCCAGGGGGCAGAGACGTCAGTGACTCTTCTCCACTGGCACTGCTCTTCCGTAGGGACTGGAGGGATTTGAGAATCATCTCTACCGCAAAGAATCGACACTGCATTTGTTTTCCCACCAGAAAGCTCCCGGATGGTTAGAAATCTGCACTGAGTAGCTCGAATGCAGAATTTATTTTCAAAGCTAACCTCAACTTAAAAGTCCCATAGCTGAGGGGCAGGGAATAGTCTGGCCGTCTGTCTGCATTCTGCTCTCATTTCTTCCTCGTGAGCTGAGCTGGCTTGGTTACAGTTTGACTTTTTATTTTTCCTCTAAGTCTCCCAAATGCAGCTTTGGTGCTCTCTCTTCTATTATAAACCTCATTTTGCCATAATCAGGGGTTAATTAGTTAGACAGCCTTAGATTTCCCTGTAACACCCTGGGCAGTGAACCTGACCAGGTGCCAAGGAAGCTGGTGGGCGTGCCAGCAGTGCGGACATGCCGTTCTCTGCTACAGATACATTTACAGTATGTTATCCTAAATTTCTTACTGCTTTTCTAAAGCACCGAGAGCAGCATGGGAGAGGGAACAGGTATTCCAGAAAGGAAAGGTGGGGGTGGGGGGTGAACCAGCTTTCCTGTGATGAAGCAAATTGTTCCACATTGGTGATTTACCCAGGAGATTATTCTGCATTATCTATTATTGGAACGGCGTGTCAAAATATTTCTTTTTCTCAAACATGTTAGAGGTTGCAAAACTCATTTCCATTGAAAATACCTGGCCATGATTTCTCAACTAAAGAAATAACCATCTCTAAAGTTATCTGTGGAAGCCAGGGAGCCAATAATGTTTGGCTACGGTGACGTTTATTTGGCTTAATGGGTTCCTTCCTGAGAAGTTAATGTCTTTTCCACATGCCTCGGCTACAGTGGAATTGAAACTGACATACTTCTACCCGCAGGTCCTTTCTTCTCTTTAGATTATGTGAAAAATGAGTCCAATTGCAATTCTCTTCTTATGTTCACTCACCTAACATTGAACAAATGTCTCTTTGAGGACCTGTTGTCTGCTGAACACCCCATATTCTATTTCAGCAATATCACTGCTTTCTCATATTCCCAAGTTCCTCAAAGTCTGGTGCTCTTATTCTGTCCTAGGTTCCCCAGGCCCACCGTGATGCACAGCCTCCAGAAATCAGCTCTGGGACCCGTGTACACATCTTCCCTTCCATACTGGCCCCCTCAAACAACACATATGAGAACAGAAGTCATACAGTTATGATATTTAAAAAAAACTAAATTTAATGAACAATTAACTATGTCTAGGGCCCCATTTGCAATGGAAAGATGTGTTAGCCAGTCATCTTTCCTGTCTTCTAGGGTCGATGATCTAAACAGTGGGATATACTCATATTCAGGATGGCATTCAAAGTCCAAAAACAGCTATGCATAAACAGCTGCAAATCAGAACATTTCAGTCCTGCAGCAGTCCCATGAAGGCCCTAAGGAAGCTGGCCAGCAGCCCTCTGCTGACTGGATTGTAAGAAGCCCTAGGTGGTGAGGGGCTGGGATGGTGCCGGAAGTGCAGGGAGCACCAGGGATTTGGGGCAGCAGGTATTTAGCGATCAGAATGGAGGTATTCCGGGCGCCTGGGTGGCTCAGTGGGTTAAAGCCTCTGCCTTCGGCTCAGGTCATGGTCTCAGGGTCCTGGGATTGAGGCCCACATCGGGCTCCCTGCTCAGTGGGGAGCCTGCTTCCTCCCCTCTCTCTCTGCCTGCCTCTCTGCCTACTTGTGATCTCTCTCTGTCAAATAAATAAATAAAATCTTTTAAAAAAAGAACTAAAAAAAAAAAAGAATGGAGGTATTCCAGTGTTTAACCAACTTAGGTAACCGTGCCAGTTGCACACCAGCTGAATAAGAACCCTGCTTGGACAGAAATCTAGGGTGTAAGCTTGTCTTCATATCAGAAACCACTTGGGACATTTGTTAACAATTCAGATTCTGGGCCCTACATTCAGGTTCTGATGCTGTGATTGTACGTTAATTCTGGGAATATATATGAGGTTTTTAAAAAAGATTTATTTATTTATTTGAGAGAGAGCACATGTGTGTGCATGTGTGGGCATAGGGGTAGAGGGACAGGGAGAGAATTTCAAGCAGACTCCCCACTAAGCATAGACCCCCAACCCAGGGCTGGATCCCAGGACCCTGAGATCCTAACCTGAGCTGAAACCAAGAGTTGGATGCTCAACCGATGGAGCCACCCAGGCGCCCATGGGAATATGTGTTCTAACAAAAGTCCTTTGTGACCATGATGGGACCAGCTGGTAGACCTGGATCTAGAAGTGACTGTTAACATGCTGTCCAAGAGGGTAGGCTTTGGGGTCTGGCAGCTCTGGGTCAGAACTTTGGCTCTGCCACTGGCTTAAACTCTCTGAGTCTCAGTTTACTCATCCTCGAAATGGTGCCAGTGGGGATTCTTGTGAGGAGTAAATGAGAAATTATTTCCGAAATGCTCAACCCAGATCTGGCTGAGAGAAAGCACCAAGTGTTTCTCTCTCTCCCCACCCATACCCCATCCAAAGCGGAGTGGAAGGAGAATGCACAGCTGAATCTTCTGGGAGCTTTATAGGCATGAAGACCCCTGGGACCACCCTCACTCTAATAAGCTGGTGTTTCTTAAAAGTATGGGAATCTACATTTCCTTCCTTCCTCTATTTTGTTTTTTTTTTTTTTTGAGGATCTATATTTTCAACGAGTACCCCTCCCCACACCATTCTTAAACTCAATAAATTAAACAAACCAGCATTGCTCTAGTTTGAAAAAGAATAAAGAGCAGATTCCCATCACAAGAGTGGGTCGCTACCTGTTTGTTCTGCCCACACACGAGGCATCCTGAACATAATCAGCGTGACGGATGCAGATCCCGGAGGCCTGAGAGCTGGAGCATCCGGCTGGCCTGGAAGAACATTCCCAGAATCCACTACCCTCCAGCATATTTAATCTCAATCATATTGGGATAGAAGCCCCCCACCAACATGCCATGGAGAAGGAGTATGCTGATGGATATGCAGGACATGTGCCCGGGAAAGCATTTTAGTTAATATAGTCCTGGTGGTTGGGCGGGAAGCATTAATTTATCTTCTCCTTTAAATTTAACTAACATTTGGGCGCCTGGGTGGCTCAGTGGGTTAAAGCCTCTGCTTTCGGCCCAGGTCATGATCTCAGGGTCCTGGGATCGAGGCCCGCATCGGGCTCTCTGCTCAGCGGGGAGCCTGCTTCCCCCTCTCTCTCTGCCTGCCTCTCTGCCTCCTTGTGATCTCTCTCCCTCTGTGAAATAAATAAATAAATAAATAAATCTTTAAAAAAAAAATAAAATAAATAAATTTAACTAACATTTTATTTAATTTATCACTCTTTTCCCCAATTATAAAAACAGTAGGGCAACTGTGGGAAAATTGCAAAATAGAGAAAAGCATAAAGTGGTTCAAAAAATGTACTTATCTGGGAGCAGTGCCTAGATCACCAAAAGGGTCGAATCAAAGAAGATGGGTGTATGTCTTTACGTGGTGCCTTAAGCAGAATGGAAGGAACTAATATCATGTGGGAGCCAAGGTCATGAGCTCTGGCTTCAGTCCTAGTAGCTGCAGTTATGACTTTGGCCAGCTCACTTAACCTCTCCATGCCTCAGTTTCCTTATCTGTAACATGGGGGATAATGCTATTCCCTACTACAAGAGGTTCTCACAGGATTAAACAGATTAAAACATGAACAGTTCTTAGCCTACTCAAACATTGGTCTTTTATTTGCATAATATATTTTAAAGATTTTATTTATTTATTTGACAGAGAGATAGAGAGCACAAGTAGGTAGAGCAACAGGCAGAGGGAGAGGGAGAAGCAAGCTTTCCACTGAGCAGAGAGCCCAATGTGGGACTTGATCCCAGGACCCTGGGATCATGACCTGAGCTGAAGACAGCTGCTTAACCGACTAAGCCACCCAGGCGCCCTCCATAATATATTTTGATCAAATGAAGAAAACCAGGTCAGATAATGTCTGTGCTGATGACCTATAGGTATTGTCCACTCTGATCAGTTTGTAAATATTTGGCTGTCGCCCCAGGAATAATGACAGTTGTAGCTAACATTACTGAGCACTTCCTGTAGCCACACAGTATTCTAAATACATTTTCACATTTAACTTTCAAAATAGCTCCCCTCCCCCCAGGATGGCAGTATAAAGGAGTTGGTATTTTATTTTATTTTAAAATTAAATTTTGTTATTTTTATATGAACCATTCTATTATTTTTATTTTTCTATTTTCTTTACCTGAAAATTCACCTGTCATAGGAACTGATCCTAGCTCAAGTCATACGAACCCCAATCCAGATGTGCACACCTGGAGGTACATTTTAATTCCTGCTGTTGCTTTGAAGGAATGATGTCTGTGGTGCAGCTTCTGATTGTTTGCTGCATGGCTAATTTTAAATATTTGTTTAATATGCAAATGATACCTCCCAGTGACAGCTTGGGGAGAACTGCAGATGTCTTTCCCTCAAAACGACACAGCCCCACTGCTGTTACCACTCAGTTACTGATACTGTGTTACTTCAATTCAGGACTCTGATTTACCCAATGATTGCAAACGTCCTGACTTCAAGCAAGGCCACTGCTAACACATACACCTTTATGAGAATGAGAAAACGGCACCCCTTCTGGAAAGACAAATTAGAAGAAATCACCACCACCACTACTCCCTATCCCCAGTTGAAAATCAAAATGATCTAGTCCCACATTAGTGACTGACCTAGGAAAAAGTACTCAGCTGAATGCACCCAACATCAAAGGGCACACGGCCTGAAGAATGAAGGGGCTACATTTCGACCCCTATTTAACCTTGTTGGCCAGACATCCTTGTGCACTGCACAACCTGCCAAACCTTATATGGCAGCCCTGACTCAGAGACCTAAGACCATTTGTACTTCTGAGTTTTCTCATGTAGTGTAATAAAAAATGTTATTTCACTCAACAGTTGGCTTTGGAGACCCTTTTAGGGTGTTTACCATGTTTGATTAGGAAAATGCCTTGATGGGCTACTTTTGTGTAGGAAGACTATCCATGGGGAACATGATGGCTCCCTTGACAAAGGCGCTCTCTGTTTAGTTGGCAGGAATTTGATGGGTGGCTGGCAGGAGGAGGACACTTACAGTTGAGATAAAGTGGGGAGGGAAAGAGAAGGGGATTAAGTAACAGGATGGGAAGATAGAGCCTGTAGAGAAATGTCATCAGTGATAAGTTCCCAATGGCAGGTGTTTGAAGGGCATTTTTTAGGAACAGGGATGTCTAATACTCCAACCTGGGTTTGGAGGGATTGCCACATAAACCTCTGTTGCCTTAAATCTGAGGACTATAACCTTGTCTCAGGGGAATGGGAGGAAGTGAAAAAACTGGGATTGCACCCTTTGTGGACAGTGCTTGCAAGACAGTGAGGTAGCCCTGAAAATGACCTAATTCCATGAAAGGAGAAACACAAAGACGTGAGCAGAGAAGCCTAAGAGCTGATCTGTATTACAACTTGGAGAGTCTTAGAGAGATGGGAAGGGACGCTGGTTCTCCCACCATATGTGGGGTGGAGGTAAAGCCAATTTCATTTGAATTTTAAAGGACAGAGTAATGCCAAGGGACATCAAGGTTATCCACGTGAGCAATGATCACAGAGTTTGGGCTCCTGTCATTTCTCTCCTTCTCTCTGAATTATGATGAGTAATTGGAGGTTGTGGCTTCTGAGTGTCAAATATGTAAAAACTAAATAAGCATGATCTCAAACTTTGAACAAACTTGGCCACATAAGTATTTATGTCTACATTTTAGAGTGAATGTCCTTGAAGCTCAGAGAGGTAAGTAAGGTGTTCAAGCTCAGAGAAGTGGTAAGTGACAGAGCTCAAAAAGGATCCAGATCTCTCCAGCTCCAGAGACAAACTACCTTTCAGTGTCTCACGGCGGTGAGTTCACATCTGTTTAAACTCTCCAGAGCAAGTTCCTGGGGATGAACGTAGAGAAAACTTACAGACCTATGGGTGTGGCACCTTCAGCTACCGGAAGAAAATCCTGCCAATTTTGGAGATGGCCCAGGCTATACTGAGTAAGAGTCTGGATTTTGGTTTGGTTCTTAAGGATGGGATAAGCATGGGATGTTACAGCAATGGCAGTGGAGTCCCCTGGTGGTCCTGATCCTGGTATGAGTATAAGGAATGTGAGATCAGACCCAAGCGAGGACCAGGAAGGGAAATGTCTTCCTCCAGCAAGAATGAAGACTTTGCCGAGTTACAGTATCTTCCCAACTGGTGTTCATTTAACTCTAGGAGTACGTGGTCGAGCATTTCGAAGCAAAGAATTGTTTTCCTTTACGTGACGAGCATGCAACGTGTGCAGTGTGTTCCTACTTGCCCCATAGCCTGGCGACAGTGATACTTAGCACTAAATATGTGCTAGATCACCTGGGTTAGATTACTTAATGTCAACACTACATTTCATTCATGTGTGCTGAGACTTTATAGTTTTTTAATTATACCGCCATGTGGCACAGCTAAGATGGAAGGTAAAGAGAAACACACTATGCAGTCATGCCATGGAAAGGGAGGAGACAGATGCTATCCTCCATATGCCAGGCACACAGTGGGCAGACAGGGTGGCTTTTCTTTTGGGCAACCCAAAACCTGGCACTGTGTCCAAATGCCCCACCTCTCATTGAGAACCACTAGGCCAAACACAAACATTTCTGCGGCATGAAAGCTCTCCAGAGAGAGGGCCAGGCTGGATGCTGGAAGCATGGGTCATGATGGCCCTGCAAAGCTCTGAGGATAAGACATTCCTCGGCATGGCCACCTGAATGAGACCTCCTTCCCCTCTGCTTGAAGACCTACACTATCCACATCATTCCAGGTGTGGGTGGAAGCAAATGGAGCTCTGGACTCTGCGTAAAGAGTTCTGGAAAGAACTGGGGAGAAGATTTCTTTCCCAAAAGCCGGGTGAGCCCTGTAGACTCCAACAGCAGATCCTGGGAATCTTAAGAGATCCGTGGCTTTCTGGAAAGTAGTGGTATGCAAAGTCCTTTGGAGGCCAAGAAGGTGCCATCTGGAAGGAATGAGCTTTCCTAACTCCGAGACAAGCAAATCCAAGGATATTCTAGAGGTTTCCTCTACGTGCCCCTACAGTGGCTGACCCACCCAACCACTTCCTCATCTTCATCCCACCTCCTATCATCTATGGGATTAGAACCCAACAGAACCAACACATTAGTACACCAACATCACCAATAACAGCAAAGGCTTAACCATCTCTGTCCTTGTGCCAATCACTGTTTGGAATACTTGATGTTGGTCAGCATTTTTTTGAACCTTCATTTTTAGATAATCACAGATTCACATGCAGTTGTAAGAAAGGAATAGAGAAATCACACGTGCTTATTACCCAGTTTTCCTCAATGGTAATGTGTTACAAAACCATAGCACAATACCACAACCAGGAAACTGATGTTCCTCAGTTTGTTTGTTTTTCTTCCAAACAGAAAAAAGGTCAAGATACAGAACAATCCTATCACTGAAAGGATCCCTCATATTGTGCTTTTCTCATCTTGTCCATGACCCTCTGCCCTTATCCCTCCTTATTTATCCCTGGCCACCACTAATCTGTTCCCCACTCCTATAACAGTGCCACTTTGAGAATGTTATATAAATGGAATTACACAGGAGGTAACCTTTTGAGGCTGATCTTTTTTTTTCACTCAGTATAATTCTTGGGAAATTCATCTAGGTTGTTGTGGTATCAACAATGTGTTCCTTTTTACTGCTGAGTAGTATTCCACAGTATGGACGTACTGCAGTCTGTTGAACCATTTTCCCACTGACGGACATCTGGGTTGTTCCTAGTTGGGCGTGTTATGAATAAAAGTGCTATAAGCATTTGTGTATATGTTTTTGTGTAATATTAAGTTTTTGTTTCTCTGGAATCACTACCCAGGAGTGCAACTGCTGGGTCATAGGGTAGTCGCACATTTAGTTTTATAGGAAACTGCTATCTTTCGGGATAGCTGTACCATTTTATATTACCACTGGCAATGTATAGGTGATCCTGCTTCTCAGCCTTCTCCTCAACATGGGTTGGTATTGGCATATAGGACAGAGTCAGTATGCTACCTTGGAATTGAAGTGACCAGCTTCCCAGAAAACCCTCGTAAGAATGTTCTTAGAATGGAGAATTAAAGCACCTGGGTGGCTTAGTCAGTTAAGCATTGCCTTCGGCTCAGGTCATGATCCCACAGTCTCAGATTAAGTCCCACTTTGGGCTCCCTGCTTGTGGGAAGTCTGCTTCTCCCTCTACCCTTTTCCCCTGCTTATGATCTCTCTCTCTCTTACTGTCTCTCTCAAATAAATAAATAAAATCTTAAAAAAAAGAATGGAGAATAAATTAATCCATCAGCACACGATATTGTAGAATGATATATTTGTCAGATTAGCAAGGGAGAGAAAATTCAGAAAGCCCACAGGAGATGAGTTTGGACAGGGCTATAAGAGAAGGCATTCGGAAAGCTTGTGTGGTTGTCCAGGACCATCAGAGCCAAGCTGCCAAAAGGGCACTGGGTCTCTTGATGGTAGGAACTAAGGTGACGTAAAGAAGAATAGAGAGCAGCCAAAATCAAACTTCAGGAACTGTGAAAACCCAGATACAAACTCAGGGCTCAGTTCTCTATGGCCCACCCAAACTTAATGTTTGCAGAATTCTTGCAATCAATAGTGCAGTAAATATGAGACTTCATTACCCAAAGACACCACTGTTAATCAATTAGTGACTCAGTCTCTTGAACGCATAGGACTTTTCCACATGTCTTGCCCCTCTGCCCCTTATGTCAGCCAAACCTTCCTTTTCTCCCTTGAGCATAGCCATCTTTATAGACGCAGCAAGACTTCATCTCTGCAGGGTGGCTTCTTTCGCTCCATCACACGCCTTCCCATTCACTCAGAAAACTCTGTCCTTGTGTTTTCAAATTGTTTTCTCATCTCAATACCTAAAGCTTTAGTTTGGCATTTTAATTACATGAAAGACTATCTCTCGTAAACAAAAGAGGTGTTCCTCTGGATAAGAGTGTGAGGGGCTAGGTGGAGGGTGGCTCAACAAGAAGAAAACAAACGGAGAAAAAAATGCCGCAAGACTTTTCACGCTGGGGATATCGAGATTACGGTTAATTCTCACAGTAGGCATGCAAATGTGCCAGGAACTGTTTTCAATACTTTATCACCTGCAATCGTCAGAACATCACAATAAGGGACGGACTATTTTCATCCCCTCTGAAAATGAGGGAAGTGGATTTGAGAGGTTACATTATATGCTCAAGGTCATAATACTCTAAATAGTGAATCCAGGATTCAAACCTAGGCAGACAGATTCCACAACCCATGTCTTGTCCATCAGGTATCAACCAAGTAAAATGAATCTATGCCATCTCAAAATTAAAGTGAGTCTTCTGTAGCCAGTGCCTACAGTGTAGGAGAAAAGGTAAGAAAAGGCTATTCCAACATGACTTGTCCTGTGTGTTGATCTGATCTGGGTTCTTGGGTTGGATCTGGCTTCTTTAAGCCTTCTTTGATGCTGTTGGGTTCCAATACTTGGTCTGGGTGCCCCAGACTCACCTGGCACAGTTCCTAATATCTAGCTGAAAGAAAGAACAATTCTTATGACTACATACAGTGGTAACATTTCTATAAAATCTTACATATAAAAAAATCATGTGGGGGCTTCCATTTCTGGTCAAATGGAAGGCCAGCCTTCCCACTGAAAACAACTAAAAATGCTACTGGTGGAGAGGGATCAGGCCAAAATCTAAGGGAAGACAGATATCTAGAAGGGTGAGCACAGTAGTGAACCATCTTTGTCCTGAAAGCCTTTCCCACACCTGATGAACTTAGGCTTCAGTTCTCATAATCTCATAATTCTCATAATCTCATAATCTCACATAGAGTAGGCCCTCCCAAAGTGGGAAGTTAAATGCAAGACCCTCCCAAATATGGGATCCAAGGAGCTACAACATCCACATAAGGATGAACCAGAGGAGGTAAAACCACTGTGCCTACATAGACCCCAACTGCTGGAGCCCACAAGAAAAATTCTTTAGTACTAAGCACAGCAGGGAGAAAAATACCTTCTCTAAAAAGCCATAATAATCACAGGAATTAGAGCCCAAATTGGACCACCCACAGGGCCCAAAAACCTCCAAGCCATGAATTGGTCTAACACATTCGCAGGCTATGTCCCCAGGCGTCCGGCTAAATAACTGAAAATGCTTTTTCGAAGAATGTACCTTTTTCCCAGTCTTCAAGGGATTGCCACAAATAAATTTCCAAGAAAAATTAATGGCACACAGTAATAAATGTCTGAGCACACTGGAAATAAGAGATAATAAGCAGAAAGTAAGAGAAAGAAAAACAATTATGGGAGATTCTCAGAAGATAGTAACACGGGATGCTTAGTTTTGCAATCTCTTTTGACCCTGACACGAAAATGAAGTTGATTAGAAAGACTAGAAACCCAAGGACAACACTTTGCAACAAATCTAGGGAAGAAGACACCCCCCCCCAACTAAGTCCCCAAACACAAAAGGGTGGGGGACAGACCACTAATAGGCATAAGACCTACATAGTACTCTTGTCTGTGGGCGAGAACAAGGAAGTAAGAGAGGCAGAATCTGATGGACTCGAGGAAAAGAGAGTCCAGAATAGGCAAGTAGAAAGAACAAAAGAAACACAAAGTGAGCAGGAGAGAAAATTTAAAAATCAGTATTAAACAGAGAACACAAACAGGTATTTGTAAACTCATGTTCATAGCAGGTTATTCACAGTAGCCAAAGGGTGGAATCCACCCAGAAGTCCAACAATGGATAAAGGGATACAAAAAAAAGTGGTATATTCACACAATGAAATATTAGTAATCCTTAAAAGGGAAAGAAATTCTGGCACATGCTACAACATGAATGAACCTTGAGGACATTACGTTCCGTGAAATAACCCAGTGACAAAAGGAGAGATATTGCACTATAATACTCACATGGGATACTAAGAGCAGTTCAGTTCACAGATATGAAAAGTAGAATGGTAGTTGCCAGGAGCTTGGGAAAGGAGTAGGGAATGGGAATTCTTCTTTAATGAATGCAGAGTTTCAGCTCTGCAAGATGACAAATGTTCTGGAAATGGACAGTGATGGCGGTTACTTACACAATAATGACATAACTCGTATACCTACAAATGAGTCCAATGTTATATTTTATGTTGTATTTGTTTTATGATTAAAAAAATAAAAACAAAGTTCAAAGTAAGGAACTTAGAGAGAAAGAGAATCAAGAGAGTGGCAAGTATGGAAAATAGGCCAAGAAAAAAATTTTAAAAAAGGAAAGAAAATAGGCCAAGGAGACTGAACACACAGATAACAGGAATTTCTGAAGATGAAAACCAAAGGGGGAGAAAGGAAGAAATACTAAAAACTATATTTCAAGAAAACCTTCCTTAAATAAAAAAAATGTAATTGGAAACTATATTTCCAAAGAGCACAATGCATACATGAGAATATTGACCCAAAATGATCAATATCAAGACACACTCTAGTATGATCTGAGACATTAAATAATCCTTTGGTCATCTAGCACAAAAGAGCATGCAACTTTTAAGCCAAAGAAAAGTAGATTATTATTAGCCATTGAAAGCTAGGCTTTCTGTCAGAAGAAAATTGAGTCACATATTTAAGATACTCAAGGAAAGAGAGGTTTTTATAGGCCGAACAATTGATTTTTTTAAGTACAAAGGGCATAGATAAATTTATCAAAACACAAGAATTCTAGAAATATTATTCCCACAAACCCCTCTGAATAATCTACTATGGAATAAGTTTTCGACAACCAAAAGAACTAAAGGGTCAGTGACATAATGACAACTAATGAGCACTAAACACACAGCTATTGAGACAGACAGAAATAAGACAAGATGAGGACACATAAGGAGGAGCATATCAAGAAGCGGCTACATGCTCCAGCAACGTATATCCTGCAAAATTATTAAGAATGGGGGGGTCTTTTTAAGTTTTTTTGTTTTTTTTTTTTNCCCGATGTGGGCCTCGATCCCAGGACCCTGGGATCATGACCTGAGCCGAAGGCAGCGGCTTTAACCCACTGAGCCACCCAGCCGCCCCTAAGTTTTTTTTTTAATACATCAAAATGTATACATCTGTGTACCTAAAACAGGTAATCTTTGCTGTAGGGAGGTTCCATTTCAATANTTTTTTTAATGTATACATCTGTGTACCTAAAACAGGTAATCTTTGCTGTAGGGAGGTTCCATTTCAATAAGCTTGAAAAAAAGGAGGGGCAGGAGAAGAACATACGCCAAAATCGTGTTGATGTTTTTAATAGCTGCAGTGGAGGTGGTGTTAGTGTTATTATTCCAAGACGGTTGTGTGATTAAAGTTGGATAAAATGAGTGAGAAATGATATATTTTAATTCCATCACCCCCTGTGCTCTTGAAAGCCAGGATTCTCAGTATGGAACAGGGGACATATTGATGTAGTAAAAAGAGATCAAATAAAACTCTTGACTTAAAACTAGAAGTATCAATATGAATCCATGAGATATTATATTACAATTTATTTCCTGAAAACTACCACCAACTCAGTAGCAACAAGCAACCTGAGTGCCAAATTACACTACTGTATGTATTCCAATAGAAAACCAATGACCCCTGTACCCCCGGGGCAAGGAATACATTATATGTCAATTAAAAATAAATAAATAAGGAAGAGAAAGGAAAGGAAAGGAAAGGAAAGGAAAGGAAAGGAAAGGAAGGGGAGGGGA
>LNAC01000248.1:2377253-2457253 GCA_002007465.1 Ailurus styani
AAGGGAAGGGAAGGAGGAAGGAAGGAAAAGAGCAAGCCAATGACCCGTATGGGACATACTCAATGGACTGCAAAACCTGGCCAAGCCCTCTACGTTTATGTAACAGAATGCAACTTGAACAGTTAGTATGTTGTGCAATGAGGAAAACACAAACATGCACACACACAACTTTCCTCATATCCCTTATCCTAACAACTGGAAGAGAAAGAAGTAATAATCATGGTGCAAGGTCCCACTTGGTGGATGAGGCATATGCTTCCTTGTGTTGGAACTAGTTCCACCTGGGTAGCCCTGTGGTCTATCAGCACCAGAAATTTAAAAAGTAGAGAACATCATCAGGCACCCAACAGTGGCTTAGTTCAGAGTACACAGCTGCTTACTATCTGTAGGGCGGGTGAAGAGCGGTATGTAGGCATGTGGCCCTATCCACATCTCTAAAGACTTCTCATACATTGGAAACCTAGATGCTTTGGCCCTTCACACCAGCTCACACACAACAGATTCCTGACATGAGTTAACCCAAAAAATGCTAGAGGAGACGCCTTTCTAAGATTTATTCATCTTGAGTCTCCAGAACCACTTTCTGCTATTGTTTCTGGTCAGTGCCAGAAGGAGATCATTGGTCTAGCATCTCTCTCTCTGCTTATAGTTACTTTAATTAATAGCCCCATTGCTCTTCTCTTCTACCGAATCTCGTCTGATCTACTCCAGTCCTCTCCAGGAGAACTTCCTAAGTAAAATAATCAGGGCAAGTAATTGTGGTAATGTTAGTGTCTTCTCTCCCAGAAAAGCCCTGGTCTCCCTATGCAAAGTGACCTTCGTTCTTCACAAACAAAGAGGAATATATAGGTAGCTTGTCTAAGTCAAACCAAAGGCCTCATCCTAATAGTTCTCAAATATGACTCTGTTTGGAATATATCTGCATATTAAAGAGAGAGCATAAACATCTGCTCTGAATTGACCATCTATCCCCACCAGAACAAACAGCAGCTGGCAGCTTCTTTAGCTAAAGAAGGAAAAAATCTGGTTTGGCTATTCCACTCCATAAAGACTTAGCATAAACCCATTGTCAGAATCAGAGAGAAGCTTCCATTAATAATGGACAAGAACTAAAAATGTGTATACAAATGCCTCACTAGAAGTACTAGAAGACATTCTTCCTTCCAATACCCCCTGTCCCTCCTCGCATATGACTTTTCTAAACCCCACCTACCGTAATCATCAACAGCTACAAGGTCAGATATTTACAGCCTCAAATCCAGTGAAAAAAGATAACATTTCCCACTGGACTTCCATAGAAAAGTTCCAAGGGTAGGTTTCTGATCAGTCCCACTTAGGACCAATCACTATGACCATGAAGAATAGACATAGCGATTGTCCAGTCCTGGGTCATATGTCCTGTAGGCAAGATGTTATCCTTTACAAGTTCACACAAAACACACGGTTGTAGTCAGGAAGGAATACACTCTCTAGGGAAAGTGATGAGGGAAAGCGTTTTTTCCCACAAGACCACTAGTTTTAAGTAGTCACAAACTACAGGGGTCTTTCAAGTCCAAGAGAGGCTGGGATACCAGGGACCGCCCTTCCTGGATCTCTTCCTGAAGGACACCACCAAAACTGAAAGTATTCCGTAAGCAACATCTGTAGAACTGGCGGCTGTCTGAATTTGATACTCTAGCTAATTTTGAATATAGAGTATATAGAGTTGAGAGTATTATTACTTCAGGTTCCATCTTCTCCACTGATTTTTCACAATCATTGACTGGAGCAGGGTTAGTGCTTGGCAAGCAGGAAGGCTTCCATTTATCAAGGGATTTGTCACTCCACACAGCTGCTGGCTTTGCTGATTTGGAAACTGCAATAGATGATGACAGAACAATGAACAATGGCTTTGCTATTACCATCCTTCACTATTGCCCTTTAGGCAGCATTTGGGAAAAAAAAAACAACTTTTTTTTTTTTTTAAATGAGAAAAGAGGCCAAGTTCACCTGCCTGCTCGCTTCTGCCCCTGTAACAGGATGATTAGGTTTAGCAGCAGTTACTTCCTTGAGTGGAAGAATGAACACATTTCAGTGATTGTGAAGTGTGAACTTACTATACCAGGAGGGAGGAGACTTGACCTGCCTGACATTCAACACACGTTTAACATTTTCCTATTCTGAGTACCCAGATTTTCCTCCAGGGAACATTCCTGATTCCCAGACCCTGTGCTTTGGGTGGAGTTGGACCCGCTTCCTGCCCTGAGGATGGACATGTGGCTCAGGCCGGAGCTAGCACAGCAAGCATTACTGTGGTTCCAGTGCCTGGTTCAAGGACAGTCACACGATTCAATGTGAGCCAATGAGACATCAAGATACTTTTGATGGTTAAGATTAGAGGTCCAGGCTCTTCAAAGCTAGACTTGAATTTGGAGTTAAATTTGGTGATGCTGGTAGCCATGTGGCACCACATGGAACCTGAGAATGAAGTTAATATGGAAGAAAGCATTTTACAGACAGAGACATTCTGATGGCATAATTTTATTTATTTATTTTTTTTAGAGAGGGAGAGAGGGAAGAGGGATACAGAGAATGAGAGAGAAAGAATCTCAAACAGGCTCCATGTTTGGTGCAGAGCCTGATGTGGGGCTCCATCTCACGACCCTGAGATCATGATCTGAGCTGAAATCAAGAGTTGGTCGGTCACTTAACCAACCAAGCCACCCAGGCGTCCCTGATGGCGTAATTTTAATACCTCGGTCAAGTTTCACCTGAACCTAGTTCCAATCCTCAGCTTTTCATTTATAGGCATTAAGGCAAGATTAGCTCAGGTTTTCCATCACTTGACACAAAAAGAAGAGTTCTGCACTTTGCTCTAGTCCCAACTCTGCCACAAACTAGCAGTGTGACCTTGGGCAAACCTTTTTATCCTTCCGAATTTGGGTATCCTCATCTATGAAGTGAGGTCATCAGATAACAAAGAAATTTTAGCTTTGTCATTCTAAAATATTTTACTGAATTATTGTTGTAAAAACAGATTTTTGTAGGAGATAGGTAGAAAACCCTGAATTTAGACTTTCAGGACAAACAGATGGACTACATACAGCATATGCAGCAAAAAAAGTCTTCCTACTAAGGGAAATGAATAGAGAGATGAGTGGAATTTTCAAAGTAATTTAGCAACTGATCTACGGTTGACATTTCATAAAATAAGGCTATTTTGATAGGGCAAGAATAAAAAATAGTGACACCTACAATCGTTAAACAAAGAAAATCTTTCCTTAGAAAAGATAGTTGCTAACCACCTAATTTAACATTTATAGCATTTTATAACTCTTTATTTCTAAACTTTTTAAAATGATTTTATTTAATGTTTCCTAAGCAATATGTCTCCTTTTAAAAATGCTAATAGTGGGGCGCCTGGGTGGCTCAGTGGGTTAAAGCCGCTGCCTTCGGCTCAGGTCATGATCCCAGGGNCTCCTTTTAAAAATGCTAATAGTGTTTGTCTTTTAATAGCAGAAATTAAATCATTTATATTTACTGTAATCACCATATGTTTGGCTTTATTTCTGTCATCTTAATTTATGTTGCTTACTTTTCATTTTTTCTTGAGTGCTCCCTTTTCCAGCTTCTAACTAATTGAGCAAATATTCTTTCTTGCTTTTATTTCTTCAGTGAAATAGAAATCTGCTTTCCTTTTCTTATATTTATATTTTCATTTTTATTTTCATTTTTATGTATTTTTACAAATGCAAGTCTATTTGAAATCCTATTTTCTTAGCAATGTCAAACAGTAATCTGTAGACTAAAGCCTCCTCTCTGAAAAGACAATCCTTGTGACATACCTTCATTTCTTCTACCCTCCACTCTCCACCCTCCAGGTCTTATTATGTAGAATTTTGGTCTAAGATTAATAACTTGCTATAGATATGCATGGATTTCAAATATTTGGTTTTATGGATGCCTTTTCTATTTTATTAACTCCTCTTTAACAAGTGCACTGAAATTTTACACCTGCATTATCAGCAATTATTTGGACTTTTTCCCTGTATTTTTTTCTTTAGCTTGCTCCTTAGCTCCATTCTGTTCTCTCTAGAATCACTCTTTGATGAACATTGGGTCTCTTGGCTCCATCATTCATGTGTCAACTTTTTTGTTGTAATTTTTATGTCATTGCTCAGTGGATTGGCAGAATGCTTTGGTTAGGTATTTCTGATCACTAAGTCAACCCTTTATTTGATTTTTAATTCTGCCATTCAGATCTTCTATTTGGTTTTTAATTTTACCAATCATTTTCATTTCCAAGATTTATTTTATATTATTAGAGCACTCTTACGAATAACCAACCCCAGGTTTGTGTATGGAGGATGTGTCCTCTCAGATCTAAGGGTACTAATTCACATATTTTGAAATCTTCTTCTATTTCCTGTATTAACACTGGTCAGGATTTATCTCAGTATGCTTAGTTTTATGTTATATTGTTCCTTCAAACATTTGGTGGTGTGGTTGTTTATAAACAGGGATGTAGGGGAATATGCTGTCCAGTACAGCAGTGACTGAAGGAACCATAAGTGATAGCTTCTACTCCCAGGTACCTATTTAAGCTTCAATTTAAATTAATTAAAACTAAATGAAATTAAAATGCAGTTCTTCAGTAGCACTAGCTACATTTCAAGTGATCAAGAGAACCATGTGGCTAGAGGTGATGCTACTGGGCAGCAAAGACTTATAGAGCGTTTCTAGCACCACAGACTGACTGACCTGCTGTGTGGTGCTGGTCTGGACTGATTTGTTTTGGCAGCTAAAATGGCTTCCCTCCAAATGTGAGACAGTCACTGTCCCCCAGATGGTGGAAATGGCTCCTCTGCATGGAGAGGATGTACATCCATGTGGGCTTCCCTTCATGATGTAAGGGAGGGAGGCCTGACTTCTGGTTGTGGGTGCTCCAACGTGGCCGTGTTTGGCAAAGGTTACTTGGGGCAGTGACCCATTTCTCTCTCTAGCCACATAAACTCCAGTCCTCACTTTATACAGAAAATGGCCTTCACAGAAAGCTGGGAGTAAATGCTGCAGCCAACCCCTCTTGAATGAGGAGTTTGTGTAATTGTTCTGTTGTCTCTGTTACCGAGACACCACTGCTTCTCCCTGACTGCAGTCTCTGATCTTGATTTTTCTCCAGAGTTCTATTGGGAGAACTCAGTTTTACAATTGTCTCCTCTTTTATCTGCTTATGGTTATAGTTTCCTTGAGGCTGTTAAGGAATCACCATTAATCTGATGCCATATATTTTATCTCTTCCACACATTCTCAACATTCTTGCCCTGCTGATTGCAACATCCCCCCTATTTTCTAGCACCGCCACTGATTTATTCCTGCTCTTACATTTCTTCTGTCAAGATGTGCTCAATCAGCCATCTTGAACTGAAAGTAGTAGCCTGATTTCTTATGCCACTTGTGTCTACAGAATAAGTTTTATAAGTAATCATAGAAAGTCAGGGCTAGAAAGGAGGTCTGAGATCCAGTTCAATCCATTCGTGTTACTGACGAACTCATGTAAGGGAACTGACTTGTCCAAGCCTCTCCAGCATTGATGGTAGCAGAGCTGGGACAATAAAGTAAGTCACTGAGTCCATGTGCTGGTCTCTGGCCATTGCCTTCTGCTCCAAGAGCCCTGAGAAATTTATTGTAAGAGAGAGCCAGTGTCTCAGCCCACCTGTACCCCAGACTCAGCACAGGTGCCCTGTTTACCAGCTTTTTCCTGAGCTTCTCCAAACACAAAATAATGGCGGACTCATATTTCTAAAAGAAATTTTCAACAGAACTGAAGGAATTTAAGAGCATCTTCCTCTTAACCTACAAATTCATTTACTCAGAACTGTCCTTTTCCCTAAGCACAGTGAAAAATCAAGGTTATACTTCAAAACTCTACGAAGAAAGGGGCTTGGAAAATGCAAACAGATCTTGCTTGGAATGGTCATGACACTGCCAGGTTGGGGGGGTAGATGTGAGGAATCAGCTTCTCCCTCCCCCCAAAAACTTCCGGGGTGGGAGCTCATTGTCCATCTTAGTAAAATGTTTCACCTCCAGCATCTGCCTAATTGCACTGATCTGCAATCTGTTTCCAGTGAAGCAAAGTAATTAATTGTTTTAAAATGCTTTTTGAGACTTTGGAAAACTGACCTAAGTTTAATGGTTCATAAACCTCATTTGTGCTTCTATTAGAGAATTTAAAATGTGAGCTGATCTACTTCTGGACTAGAGAGGAGGAGAGGGCCTCAGAGCTGTGCCATGAGACCTGCAGCAATGGCAGCAGCTGTAGGGTCCTTCCACCTCTGACATAGCTAAGAAGGGACAGAGCAATGAAGATTCCCTGACATCATCCCCTAGTGGGCTTAACGATGGTGTGGTAAGGGTTTCATTTAACTATGGCATATTAAAGGATGATGTGTTGAAGTTGGGGAGAAGTAGGACACTTTCTCTGTCCTAGGAGCTTCATCTCCTAGCCTCCTAGTCTCATAAAACCTAGAATGGGATTCTGAATCAGTCTCCAATTCTAGCTGGGTCCTTATTCCTGTGTACTACTAGACAAAATACCTTAATCCCTATACTTGGCCTCAAAGACTGATTTTTCTAGGGACACCAAGAAAGCCTATCAGTATCTCTACTACTATAAGCAGTTCATTCCTGTGGATCACAAAGGCTTAGTTTGGGGATCATAAACTCAAGTGCATCCAGACACCAGTTAGGTAACATAAAGAAGTCAAGAAGAAGGGTAGCAACTGGGAGGACTGGAGGAGACAAATCCTTCGTAAAGGTAGCAGTTGCTTTTCAGTTCCAGTGGGCTGTTGCCATTCAGAACTGTGTACTCAGTCATCCCAGAGGGATCAGAAATCTAGATAGCAAGTGAACTCTGACTTTTACTTGTAAGAAACAACCATTTCTGGCTACCAAGTGGTCAACAGGGCTGCAAAGTCTAAGCAGATGCAGCCAATATGAAGTTTCAGCTCTTCAGTACACCCCCATGTGGCTACCAGGGACCTTTGTTTATCTGCATTCTCAGTCAAGGCAGAATGGTAGTCACTTCAAAAAACAAAGTCTACTGGAAGGTGTGTATTCCCAGGATATCCCCAAGGGTAGAGGTCCTAAGGAAATCGTAAAGATTAAACTTCAGAAATATATACTCTCTAACCAACTGTAAAGTAACCATAGCAATTATAATAAATAGCTTTGATCCACACAGTGCCTACTACATGTCAGGATAAGTGATTTATAGACATCATCTCATTTCATTTACACGACAAACCCAAGAGGTATTATAATTATCTTCTTTCTGTAGATGAGACAGCAGACTCAGAGAGGTTAAGCAATTTTCCCTAGATCTCACAGGTGGTAACTTCTAAATTTTGTCAGGAAATGAGCTCCCAAGGTCTATGTGTTATTCTGTGCCTCCCTTGAGGATACCGAGTGGGAAGTTCAACATAATGTTGAAGTGATTTCCTCTCCCAATTTCCAATGATTCCCAGAGTAGTTTTAAAAGTATGAGGAACAGATGGTTTTAGGGTGGTGATGGTATATAAATTTCCTTAAACGTTCAAATGCATATCTGAAATATACAAAAACAAATTAAACTAGGGTGATCAGAAATATCAGCATGCTCTGAAAAAAAATGACTCTTTAGCTTTCAAGCTATTTATCATTATGGGCACTCTGGGACCATGTGGATAATATCAATTTGGTAAGATTGGTGGGATAAAAGAAAGCAAGACCACAAAAGGCTTTGAAAAAGCAATGGATGGGCGCTGAGCGTGAGGGTCATGGTCATGAGCAACAGACTGTCCACACTGGCTGTTGAGATTTTTCAAAACAGCTTCATTTAGATACAATTCGCATGCCATACAATGCACACATTTGAAGTATACAGTTCAGTGGTTTCTAGTATTTTCACACACACACACACACACACACACACACACACACACACACACGCAACGATCACCACAGTCAATTTTAGAGCATTTTCATAACCTCCAAAAGAAGCCCTGTGACTCTCCAGTTCCCCGTCTGCACCCAGCCCTAAGCAACCACTAACCTATTGTCTGAACAAATTGCTCTGAGTTTGCATATAAACAAAATCATATAATATGTGGTCCCTTGGGAATGGCTTCTCTTACTTCACATGTTTTCAAGGTTCATGGGCTGTTGAGATTTGGATGACTTTCTTCCTCTCCCTCAGTGGGCCACTTGGCACCAACCATGTTCTCTCTCTCAGTGGGTCACTTCAGCAGATTTCTTCTTCAAGTCTTTGAGCCTTCTTTTGGCATTATGAACCACACCAACAACATTCCTATCTGGAGTCCTTACCAGAAACACTTAAATGGTATGCACTTTCCTTTCCCTGAGAACTCCAGGGAAAGCTTCAGACTGGGCTACTCCTGGGATTTCCAGGAGCATGAGCCAGACATTCTCTGCCAATTCATTTTACAAAGTCAACATCCCCAGTCAAATACTCATGTCTTAGCTGTTTTCTCTCCTCTCACTTTTCCAAGAACTTAGCATTTCTAGAGCCTGACTAGATACAGCAAAAGGGTTAGATTTATAAACAATTACTTCAGACATTACTCAAAAGGTCTCTAAAGTTACGGTGAGGTCTTCAGGCAGAGACCAGTACCCTGGATCTTTCTCCAAACAGCATAAAAGGCACTAATGCTTGATGCATCCTTACAATCTTTTGTCCTATTTTCTGCATTATCTTGAAGAGAATAAACCCATGGAAAAATATAGGAAATGAGAGAGTTTTGTTCAAAGCAATGATGAGAACTGGTCATTCTCAAGTGATGTCTATTAAGGATCCACAAGCTAATCAGAAGTACTAGGACTTGTAAGGTGTGCAGAGATTTCAATCTAGTTGAGGGGAGGTAATATGTACTATAAGTGGAAGGGATACTTCATGTGAACAAAACATGTTCTTTGAAATCAAACCGATCTGGTTCAAATCTTAATCCCACCATGTACCACTTATATGACATTGGACAAGTAAGTGAAGTTTCTCCTTATGAATAAAAGAGGAATAATGTTACCTATTCTGAGGGATGTTTTGAGATTAAATTATGTTGGGATTAACAATAACCACAACAACCACTACTAGTACTAATCACTAACCACCATCACTTATTGAACATTTATATGTTAAGATACTGCTAGGCACTTAAGTTGTTAGGCACTTAACTTCTTGGGTCAACTCTCTGAACCTTCCAACAAACCTGTCAAAGTATGCAAGATACTATAACCTTCCCTTCATTAATGAAAATACAGGTTCAGACAGATTTAGTGTTTTGCCCCAAGTCACACAGCTAGTGACTGGTGGAATTGTCAAAAGCAGATCTGTTGGTCACAAAGATGACATCACACACATCATTGTTGTTATTGTTGCTAACAGAACAGTGAAAGTAAGAATCAAGAACATGAAAAGAGACATTTTTCATCCAGAAGCTAGAAACCCATCTTTTAAAAGTCACGCAAACACTGTAAAATTTAAAATAGACAATTTCACATTTTGATTACTGTGTTTAAAACTAGGAAATATCAAGTACATGGTTTAAATGCCAGTATGAGGATGAGACTATGTCTAGACATCTGGTATACCAGCTCCGGTACATCTGCCTGTTGTTCACCCCTCTATCCCATAGGACAAGCTAAATTTTTAGGACAAGATGCCATGCAATTCCTCTTGAAAGGAGCCCCCAGAACACAAGCTCCCATTCCTAGAGCAATCTTGTGATACCCCAGGCAGATAAACTGCCTTCTCCTCAGCAATAAACACTGGAATTTGCCCCATTTCTTGTCCTTGGGTTCTTGCAAAGTCACTATAATTTGAATTTTTATAAATCAAATCCTATTTCAAATGCAATTGAAGAACTTGCACTTTAAAAGAATCCTGTCTTGAATTCTCAAGAAAATGGAAGGCTGCCTGTAGAACTGAATAGCTAATTCTGAAATTATCCATTTTGTAAATTCAGAATTTGGTTCACAGCTTTCTGAAAACAACCTTTAAACTTTGAAACCAATTTGAAATTCAAGTTTGTAGCTGGGTCTTGTGGGCACTCCTTATCACCTTTGCTGATAAGCATTTAAATATATTCATTAACAAAAATAATTGTTGTCACAGTTAACTACATTAGCACCTTTTAATTGAATTAGAAATTAGATGGGGGTCATGAATATTTCACTAGGGCTCACTGCTAGCCTTCCCAATTAACATATTAAAAAAACAAAATGCCCTCACATACCCATAAACAGGTGGATTTGCAATGTTCATTCACGTTCCTGGCCTTTCTCATAGTTTTGCCACAAAAGTCATCCCACTGTCAAAAATGAATCAAAAAAGAATTTTTAACTTTCATGCTACTCTTCTGTGCTTCCAGGAATGATCCAAAGAATTTTCTGTCCTGAGGAAACTTTCAAAAAACATTTCCTCATCGCAAATTGGAAAGTGACAAACCCACTGCATGCCGAAGAGATAATACACTTTGAGCAGAGTAGGGGCTTTTGACATACAGTCCAAGGTTCTCAACCATGGTTCTCAACAACTGACATCTGGGGTCAGAAAATTCTGTGTTGTGGGCAGCTGTCTTGTATTGTTGAATGGTTAGGAGCTTCCTTATACCTGTACCCACTAGATGCTAGCATCACGTAGTCATACCTATTCCACTGAGTTGCTGGAAAACTGACCGACATCAAGTGATAAAAAACATGGCCGAATGAGTGCTCAATCACTGTCGGCTCAAGTAGTAGCAGATTTCCTAGTGGTGGCAGCAGCAGCACTAGCAGGACTTGCGTGGAGACCTGAGGGACAGAACAGGAAGACTAGCTGCCCGCATTCTGTTTATTCCCCACTCATGGAAATGCCATGGTATTGGGCAGACCCAGAGTTATCTCCTTGCCTGAAGGAAGGGCCCAGGTGGTACCTACAAAGGCCACAAGTGGTCCCTCTTTCCTGGACCTTTAAGCTAGTTTAATCTACCCTACATACCACATTTCCAATGGGTGGTCAAGGCAAGGCTCAGCTCTTTCCACCACAGACAACTGAGATAGCATGGTGAGGTTTAACAAAAGGAGGGGGTTTGGAGCCAGGCAGACCTGAATTTCAAACTTGACTCCCAATTCTGGGAGGTCTCAGGCAAGTTTCTTAAGCTCCCTGATTCTCAGATTCCTTAGCTTTAACATGGAGTCACTGAGAGTGATCCCATATGCTGGTTATAAGAAGTAAATGCAATAATGCCCCTAGAGCCATGTCTGGCACAGAGCAGGTACTCTATCAGTAGTGATTATAATTTTTATGATGAATATTATGATACTCTACACCATGGTTTCTCAAACTTGACACAACCAACTTGGGGATGAATGGTTATCTGTTGTGGGGGGCCACCCTGTGCTTTGTAGGATGTTAGCAGCATCTCTGGCTAGTTAGATGTTAGTAGCACCTGTCACCATTTGTAACAACCAAACTGTCTCCAGACATCACCAAAGCCCCTAGTTGAGAATTACTGCTCTACAGGAAATGGATTCCCCTCCTGGTCAGCTTGGTCACTCTAACCTGGGTCAGCATCACCTCTTCTGGGAATATTTCCCTGACTCCCTCATGTCAAATTAACTACTCACTCTGCTGCTTCATAACTGTTTGCTTATCTGTCTGGTCTGCTAGACTGATAGCCCCTCAAGGGCTGGGTTTATCTTTATGTGTATCTGTACTTGGCACAGAGTGGACGGTAGCAGACAGAGCAGGAGAGGGAAGAAAGTCAACTACTATTTACTGAGCACCTACTATATACCACAACTGCTAAACCCCTTGCACACATGATTTCTTTCGATCTTCTCTCAATAGATGTGTAAGGGATATGTCATTATGTCCATTTATCCAAAGAAGAAACTGAGGCTTAAAGGAAGGAATTCATTTAGAGATACACAGCAAGAATGTAAATGGACTTGGGTATTGAACCCAGGTCTGCATGGCCCCCAAACCTCTCCTCTCTACCAAGCATTCCCCAAGAATGGGAAATGAGGCACTGTCTCCCCAGTGTGTGCTGTTCACTTGAGCTTCCCCTGTCTCCCAAACTGGAAAGAAGGGCATTCTCAAATCAATTCCTTGCCACAGGATGAGATCAGAAAATTGCGGTGGTGTGCCAAAGGCCAGAAATGGAGTAGAAATGGCTGACCTGTTTGAAGAAACAATCCATTCTGGATCCAAAGATGAGGCACTGAGCATTTTTCACTCTTGCTGAAAAGGTCAAATTAGAGGCAGCAGGACCCAAAGTGAGACCTTTCAGCAATTTCAGAAAGTTCAGCCTGCAGCTTGGGGGCAAAGCTGAAGCTAATTCCCACATCATCCTAGCCCTTCTCTCTACCCCCGGCTTCCCATGCCAGCTGGCACCAGGCTTACCTCATCGGGCAGCAGCCTGCATGGGACCCAGGTCCTGAGCTCATGAAGGAGGCATCCCCTGGCCCCAGGCTTCACCACTCCCCAGTGCAGCTGCTTCTTGGGGTCAGTGAGCCTCATTAGTTCAGAGATTCTGAGACACACTGTAAATATGCTAAGGGGGACATCCAAAGTGGGCAGCAGGCTCCAAAAGGTTAACATCTTCCTTTTCAGATGGTTACCAGTTGCTATGGATATGTCCTACGGGAGCCTTTGCAAGTTCCACATGAAGGGGCTGAAATTAATAAACTCCTTTGAACTCAGAGCAAACAAACTGGGTTGGGCTGCAAATGCTTCAACCTGTTTATTTCTAGCTTGGACAGGGGGTCTGGGTGCACAGGTGTGTATGCGAGGGTGCTTGGAGTTTCAATCACATGTACACAAGTGTGTGTGTCCCTTTGTTTTGTATGCGTACAGGCAGGAGGCAGGGTCATGAAAAGACCAGACTGTCTGCATATCCAAAAGGGCAAAGATTTATTTGCCAATTTCCCCAACCAGACAGCAAGATACTTGAGGTCAAGGACTGTTTTTATTCATCTCTGCAATCCCATTAGCACCTAGCCCCATGCAGTGTAGATGTTCAGTGACTGTTTACTGAACAGTTTCATCTGTTCATTTAACACATACATTTGAGTGCCTGCTACGGGCAAGGTACTGTGTTATGCAAAGAGATTATTACCACAGAAAACAGGGTGGAGAATCCCTTTCTTCAGGGAGCTAGGATTATGGGGGAGATGATGGATTGATGGGTGAAGAAACTCCCAATTGGAAAGTCTTATGAGTACCCTTGCCTTTGGTTGGTGTGTGTGTGTGTGTGTGTGTGTGTGTGTGTGCATAGTAGGTCTGTGCAGCACACTTGCATTTATAAACAGTCAAAAGAATGCATTAAAAAAACCAAGTGTCAGTGAGGGAAGAGTCCAGGGATAGCAGTTAAAGAATGTGGGCTCTGGAGTCAGAGTCTAGATATTCCAGTCCCGCTTCTATTGCTTATTAGCTCCATGTACTTAGTCAATCAGCACATCCAGTTCCCCAGCCTATTCACTCAGCGAGTAAGTAACTTTTGCACACCTACCATGTGCTCTCCTAGGCTCTGGGCAGGGGGGCGCGCAGCAGACATCCACCCCAGCCTTCCCATGCAATGGTCATAAAGCACAGCGAAGCGCTCAATGGGGAGGATACATGTCCAAAGGGGGCAATATGTGCACAACAAGGGACCCCAAAGGGCGCCCAGGGAATAGAGGCAGGTGCCCAAAGGAAATGACCCTCAGACCGAGACGTGAAGAGTGCACGAGATTTAGCCAGACGACGAGCAGAAGGAGCGGATCCAGGCAGAAGAAACAGTGTGCACAGACTTCTCAAGGAAAGAGCGAGGGCAGTACGTTCGAGGAGCTGGAGGAAATTGAACATGGCAGCAGCGTTGAGTGTGAAGAGGAGAAAAGGCTATACGTGCGAGTGTGAGTGCGTGTGCGTGTGTGTGTCCAGGCACAGGAGCGTCAGCGATACAGCATCCTTACAAGGAAGCTCGCAGAGCCCGTGGCCAGAAAGCCGCCGAAGGTAGAGTAAGACTTCCTATGGGTGCCCTGTAACCACAGAGCAAAATCAATATTCTAACCCAATTGCTTTTATAGATCATGTATCATGTAAGAAAAGTTTTAATTAAAGTATGGCCTCTACAAAGGTCTCTCTAAGACTCGCGGATCGTGGTGCTCTGCTCAGGAGAGCTTGGGGCAGGAGTGGGAATAGTGGGGTGGGGATGGGAGCACGTGACAGAGCTGTCCTCCCATTCCCTGTCCTCACCTGCCGGGTGTCCTTCTCACCTGCCTGGGTGGAGACTTGTGAAAGAAGAGGATATTCAGGAAATGCTGTTAATAAATAAATGCTTTATAAAGCTATTCAGACATATGGGTATAGTCAAAGAAATATAAATGAAAACAAAATGCACCTTTGCCTAAAAGATAAAAAATACATTTTAAAATCATGTTTGGTTAAGGCAAGGGGCACAGTGTGCCAGGCATGCTGGTGACAGGCATGTATATCGGTACATGTGTTGTGAAGGGCAACTGAACCGTATGTAGCTGAAACTTTAAACTAGACATACCTCTGGATTCAGCATTTCCATTTCCAGGAACTTAGCCAAAGGAAATAATCACTCAAATGGGCAGGTTAAACAGAAAAAAACAAACAAAAAAACTGCTCATCGAAGTACCATTTATAATATGAAATGCCTGTTATGATGGTGTGACCTTTCCTGAGTTCCCATAATTGGCCTCTAAAGACTGAGAACATAAAGGTAGTAAGCATCCCACATTTTAAGTATGGTGACCCCCGACTACTGGGCAGGTCACACGCAGTGGTGTGCCGGTGAGTGTCCAGCAACTGGCTCTCTGGCAGGGTGAAGGCGGTGTCTCTGACGACACCAGCTTCCATGGCGTCAATATGCCCACCAGCACTGATGCCCAGCTAACCAATGTGGCCTCCCTCACACGGAGCTCAGAAGGGGCGCTAAGAGTTGGCGCCCCCAAGCTAAGGGGAGCGGGCTTCAGCATACCATAGGTTAGAGGCATTGCTTCCACACAAGGGCACTGGTGCCCTCTACTCACACCCCGGCAAAAATATAAAAGGACAGGGAGGGAGATGAGGTCACCTTTGGGAGAGGGGCAGTGTTGGTGAAGACGGTCTCCCTTCTTCCCCTCACATCCCCAAAGATTCCTCTCCCTGCAGCCAAAGGAGGGAGGCACAAGGAAGAAGAGGTCACAGGAGGCATTTATGAAAGGGCTGACTCTCTTTCTCCCCGCTTGCCGTCCATGACTCCAGTGCTTCGTGAGCTGAACCGAAGGCACTGGGCTGCAGTCATGACGCAGACTGACCAGCAGGCGGAGGGGACAAGAACCACCGTGTTCTCTGCAGTTCCAGCTCAAGATGGAAGGGGTGGAGAAGAGACTTCCAACAACATAGGACTGAGACGAGACTTAATGCCAGAATGTGTCTGTCGGGTCTAGGTCAGAGATCTCGAGGAAGCCCGCTGGGTTACAGAAAAGGGGAAATTTGAAAAAGTGGAGTTAGTAGCAGTTATTGGAAAAATAAAATCCTTTCATGCTTTTCCATCAATGATTGTAGTTCAAATGGATCACACTTTTGACATCACCTAAGTATCCTTCAAATAGGAATTAATCACAATATAGAACCTCCATTTAGCAGGACTGCACACAGCCATGCAAAGGTCTTTATACCCATTTTGTGTGCATGTTATCAGTCCGGTAATTCCAATAACACGCAACAGTTACCAGTATGTGCTTATTAGGAGTTTTCAACACTTAAATTTTTATGTTCTCGTTTTAACTAGACAGTTGATAACACTCTAAGTTTAAGAACCTCTCGTTTCCATTGGTCTACTCGGATGTGGCCAACGGTGGAGAAACCACTGTACATTCTTCCCACTACGGTTCCCAGCGTGGAAATATGACCACGATAAATTGGTAAGTGCGAATAAAAAGTGATTCACAAATCGTTACATACGGTATAATTACACTTTTCTAAAAGGATTTTAAAAAGTGTAAAGTAAAGCTTCTGGAAATGCACACGTTACGATATTAAGAGTGGTTGTTCTGGGCGCTGTCCATAGACTTTCACCTAATCATTCCTTCAGCCCTGCCATCATTTTATGGCTATTCATTAAGTTCTCACTGTGAATCAGAGACACTCTGCTAGGCACTTGTCCTTTTCAGTTTCATCCAGTAATCAGCTCTATGTCTCTTTCTCTACAATAAGCATTGTTTCTATAATCAGGGCAGGAAATAAGGAGCTTTTTCTTTGTTGAAAAATGAAGTACTCAGCACATAGTACTTAGAACCTAGAGGGTGCTTGATAATGGTGGCCATTAATTACTTTATCATTCTGTGAATCTTGGGGCTTCATCTACCATAACTTCTTGAGCAACTGTCCTGACCCAACAGTAATGATAGCAAGTATTCCTATAGTATTGATTACACGCCAACACTATTCTCATACTCATCTTATTTGGTCCTTATAGTAACCAAGAGGAGGCAACTCTTCCCATTTTACACATCAGAAAACTGAGGCAGAAGTGTAGTTATTGTGACATGAGGCCTCATCCCTCTATGTCCCCAACCTGAGCTGGACTCAGTGCAATAGCCTCACCCTCGATCAGAGGACCTGCTCTGCTGGGAACAGTGCAAGCAAGCGCAAGGCATTCACACGCATGTGCGCACACGCAAACATGCATGTGCACACACTCTCAGAAATGGACTGGGTTGGGACTGGCCTGGGTGATTGCAGGTGACTCAGGCAGCCGGGGGGAAAGGCAGCATAATGCAGACAAATGCGAGATAATATGTCTGGAGCCAATGAGCCGAAAAAGAAGGAGAGTAGATATTAAATAAAAAGTCATGAGTCCCTCCAGCCCGGAAAGGGATTTAGAGGTTACTGTTAAAAAGAAAAGAAAAGAAAAGAAAAATTTCTTGGGGTTGTGAGCACCGTACTGTCAGAGTAAACTTTGGAAATGGGGTCCCTGTATCTTTCCCTGTGCTATCTCCGCAACGGGTGGAAGCTAGGAGGAGGTGGGTCTGGTGTTTCTAAGCTGTTGGGCCCAGGTCAGGAGCACAGGATCCTTCTGGAGTTGCAGGCAAACGCTGATCCTGAGTCCAAAGCATGATGCCAAGTTCGAGTGCCGGGAGGGCGTACCTGGGCACGGTCCAGCAAGAGGTGGTGAGGGTCTGGGCAGGAGACAGGTTTCCAGGTCTCAGAGTGAGGAGTCTTACGGTGCCCGGAGAAGCCGGGCGTGAAGGTGAAGTGGGCATGAACTGAGGACGGTCAGGGTGAAGTGCACACATCGAAAGGGCTGAGATTGGGAGGATTTAACCGAATGGGACAGATGGAAGATGGGAGAGCCGGGGGAAGTCTTCGGAGGCAGCAGTGTCTGTTTCCATGCTTCACTCCCAAGACTCACGATGCTTTCAGTCACGATGTTGAGATAACCCGATGTCTGGGGGAGACAGGACTCTGGTGCCAAACACAGCAGCTGTGGGCTGTATCCTTTCTGCTGAATACCTGCATTAGCCTGAGCAGGCAGCCAGCCTCGCCGCCCTGGGCCCCATTTCCCTCGTGCCTGAAACGTGGCGAGGGTCTGTGGCCGAGAGCAGGTGCCGTGTCTGCCTGAGCTGAGCCTTCTACCGCGGGCCTCCTTGCCCCCCGGACATCACAGACATGTGTGGAAGTATCTGGGAAACTGGAGGGAGGGGTGGATGGAAGCTTCCTCGAGGGTACGAATACAACCACGAGAGCCAGGAGGACCCTCTGGTGCCCAAGCTGGGGGCAGAGCCAGCAGGGGAGAAGAAGTCTATGGCAGGAAAGACAGCGGCCAGCAGAGTGGCAGAGCGGTACAGGAAAGCGGTAGGAAGGCGTGCATTCTTGAGCAATCTGAGAGAGCACTCTGGGTCGGAGCTGCTTGGGGACCCATCTGCAGGATGCCAAGGCTTCCAGGGTAAGCAGGTGGGGCTGGAGGATGCTGGGGTATCCGCACTGCCCAGATGGGTGAGCTGGCAAGAAACTGTAAATATTTCCCTCTTCTTAGTGACTGGTGATAGAGAGGCAGGATACAATTTTCCTGGAGTGGGAACAGGGCTGGGCAAGTCCATTTTACTCAGATTTCAAGAACGTTTCTATTAGGGAAAGGAAGATTCAGGATGCTTTGAGCAGGGAAGAGATTTCAAGGTGACCTTGCGGAAGGAGCCGGCATTATGAAATGTTTTTGATCGAGTAGAACAAGATAAGCTGCTCGTGTTTTGGAAGGGTTCAAAGCCCTGGACACCAGCTGAAATAAGAAAATTCAATTTCTGGCATAAGATTGTGCTTTCTCTGCCTTCTAGGAGAATATACACATTCCCCCCTCCCCCCAAGGAAAGCCGAGCGTTCCTCAGTGGTGATAAAGAGGGCTGTAAAGGCAGGTTTGCGCGGCATGGGTGATGCTGCCCGCAGGTGTTTGGAGAGAGGATTACTGCTTCGGTCCACGTTCTTCCACACGACCCCTCACGTGGCCAACCCTGGGACCCGGGGAGAGGCCCAGGGTTATTTCAGTATCCGGTTTTCTTTTGTTCTCCCAGAAAAGCAATACAGAAAACTCCTGTGTGTTTATCTAAGACGGCCCTGCCCGGCGGAATTCTCTGCGTGGATGAAAACGTACCATATCTATGCTGTCCAATATGGCAGCCACTAGGCACAATGGGCCACAGAGCACCGGAAACGGGGCAAATGCTGTGGGGAAACTCGATTTTAAATCTGACCTCATTTTAATTAATTTAAGTAGCCGCCCGTGGTTAGGGGTTACCTCATGGGCAGCACAGCGCTCCAAGATTCAGTGGGAAGAGCCAGGCCCACCCAGAAGGGGCTTGATTTTCGCCTCTAGCTTTCACTAGCTGTGGGACCTTGGACAGGTGTCTTAACCTCTCTGACCCCCATCTCCTCACCTGAAAATGGGGATGATGATATCTGCGCTGCAGGGTTGTTGTAGAAATGAGTTACACATGCAGACTCTACAGCAGGCCATACGCATTTAGTACACCGTAGCTATAATTGATAAGTAATAAGCATGGTCCACAACGGGCTTGGGATTTCTCAGCTGTATACACGGGCTCTCACTGACACCTGCGGGGCAAAGTGAGCTGAGCACTGAGGGGTCTGATGGGTGCTGTCCTACGGGAAGGCACTGCAGTGGGCAGTGGGGGGTGAGGAGGAGCCCGCCCCACGCGGGGGGGCAGCAAGGGGGCCCTGGGCGTCAGTGGGAGAGTGTGAGTCGGGAGGGCTGCCTCTCTCCACCCGCAGCTCTGCCTACCGCTGATCCGGCCCACGGAGGGAAAGGGCCCTGCTCCTAGAGACTGAGGGCCCCAGGGAGGGCAAGGATGAGAAGCTGCGGAGGCAGAGATGGACAGGGAGGGGTGGGGAGGGGAGCCAAACACAAACATGGGGAGAGACGGGAGGGGCACGGAGAGACAAGGCTAAGACAGAAACAGACAGGCAGGGACATCAAGGAAGCAGAGAAACGAAGGAAGACATAAAGACAGACAGGTAGCCCAGAGCAGAGAACAGCACCGAGACAGAGACGAAAGGAATAGGCTCAGGGAGAGACAGGCAGAGTGAGAAGGAGAGACAGAGAAGAACACAGCAACACGCACACACTGAAGATGAGCTGGAAAGTCAGGCTGAGAGAGAAGCAAACCAGAGAAACTCGGACTGTGGGAACAGGGAGAGCCAAAGAGGAGAGCTGAGAAGGGCCTGGGCGGAGAGGCTCAGGGGACGCCCAGGGACACGGCTCAGGGGAGAGCGGACACAGGCGAAAAGAGGGCGCTGGAGCCCCGGGGGGCAGTCTGGCGGGCATGGGGTGGGGGCGCAGGAGCAGGGAACGGAGCCAAGGTGGGTTTCCGGCAGAAGGGCGGGGTGCAAACACAGTGGAGCCGGCCCTGCTTTCTGTCCCTCGGCTTCTTTGTTTCGGCTCCTCACCATCAACCAGGAGGGCTCTGGGGGCAGCAAAGGTTTCCAGAGCCCCTGCTCCCCCGCTCCCCCTCCCTGTGTCTTTCTCCCAAGTCGTTAATCTTGGAAGACAGGTTGGTCTTTTATTAGCTATCTCCAAGGGTCGGCTTAGAAATATCTGGGGAGATACCGGTTCAGAATGTCATTTGTCATCGGGGGCCTGACGGGCAGCCACATCGATTCAGCCCCCTCCGGGCCTCCCATCAACTCAGGAGGCAAAAGCTGTTCTCAACCCGTCCCTCGCTGGGGCTCGCCTCTCTCCCACCCTGCCTGCACGCATCAGGGCAGGGCCACGGGGAGAAGGAGGCCAGGGGCCACACATGTCCCGGGGAAAGGTGTGTTCCTGCTCCCTGCAATGCCGTCCCCCGTCCAGATCAGCAGCTCTCAGTCTTGACTGCATGGACTTTCCTGGGAGGCTTTAAAAACGGTGGAGGCCGAGGCTTACCCACAATGGTTCCAACTGAATTGCTCTGGAGTAGGGCTCACATACTGCATCTTTTCTAACTATCCTAAGATGATTCTAAATGAGTCACCAGGACTTGAAACCTGCCCAGCTAGATCCTCCCCTGCCTGCCAGATTGCCACGATTCAAGTCTTAGGTCAGGGACACCACGTCTAGGAGGTCTTCCCTGATAACCCTCATTGCAACCAACTCTCTTTACCATACCGCCTGCGTTCTCTACAAAGCACTAGGAGGTATCGAAAGCGGCAATTCAGAGTCTGGACGTCAAGCCAGAGCTGGCGGCTTGGGACCCCTGAGCCAGCCCTCAGTAGCTAGGAGACCTGGGGCTAGTCATTTGTTCCCTGTGCCTCCATCTCCCCTTCTGTAGAGTAGGAGAGATAAGACTTACTCCTAAGAGCTCTGACAAGAACTAAATGAGCTCGTAAATCTCACGTGCAGAGAAGAGCGAGTGCCAGGCCCAGAGTGAGCACCAGGTCGATGTCTGCTACTATTATTACCTCATTCTTGTTTATTTCACCCTCACAGACCTAGGCCATTCTTATCCTCAGCATCATCCCCATTCTACGGAGGAGGAAGCTGAGGCACAGAGAGAGTAGGAAACCCAATCGAGGGTCTAGGTGTCACTGGGACGGTTCAACCTAGTGCTCAGAGCCAGTGAGGGCATGTAGTCCGTTGGGGAGGCTACAGCAGTGCCGGGCAGGAGGCCTGTTGAATGCCATGCTGTTTGCTGTTCGCTGTTGAGCTGTGAGCGAAAGAGAGGATGGGGCAGGAGGGAGTGTGGCTCAGGGGGGTGGAGGCGGTGTGTGGAGGAGTGGGAAGAGGTGAGGAGGGAAAGGTAAGCGGTGCCAGAACCCAAGGGCTCTGGACAGAATGTTGAGGATTTGCCTCAGGATTTTAGTCTCTGTCCAATGTGTGGGGAAGGCTCCTCATCACTTCCCACTACAGGCCCTTGACGTCCAGCCCTCGGGTCCTGCCGACTGTGTCCCTGCCTAGAAACCACAGGCCGTGGGGGCCTTGTGTCTGAAGTCAGGTGGATGACAGGGAATTGGGGCCAAGACCTCCAAGATCTGATCTCCTTGGATCAGAAGCCCAACTCCTCCACTCTCAAGCTGCGTGATGACCTCAGGGAAGTTCCACAGCCTGAGTCCGTCTGGGTTTTCTCATCTGTAAGTGGAGGGAACGGAACCCCCCTGATGGGGTTAGTGAGGGCTGACTGGGGTAGGGCAGCCTGCCTGTCTCAATAAGTGCATACTTGCTCTTGTGGTTGGCCGTGACAATCACCTCCTATGTGATGCTGGTACAGAGAAGAATGAGAACAGGTGGAAACTTCCTCATGGGGTGAGGGATGGGGGTAGGGAGGGTTGGAGGGAGAGAAGGATGACGAAACGTCCTGCTTTCCCTAGACTGAGGAGTTTCCTTGAATGTGACTTCTAGTGGTCAGTCCAGAAAAGTCCCAGGCAAATTAGGATGAATTAGTCGCCCTAAAGGAAGATTTAAGGGAATACTATTTAATTCTTCTGAAACCCCAAATCAGTGGAAAAACAAAAAACAGAGAGATGGATTTAAGCTACAGCATGACAGACTGAGGTTAGATCTCACGCAGGACTTCCAGGCTGCTGAACAGAAGGCAAGGTTGGGCATGCCCAGAGCAACTGAGAAGGAAGCTGGGAGCCCTGGAGGGAGCCAGGAGAAATGCGAAAGCACCTGTCTTCGGATGAAATGTCTGCGTCATCCCCTGGTTGCTCCCAGTGACAGATTCAACTCGGTCTCTCCTGGCCTGTGACCATCAAGCTCCACAGAGCCAGCAGCACGTTTCCAAATTTCAGACCTCGGAGGCTTGCGGACGAGGCGCAGCCGGCCCCTGAGGCGCAGCTCAGGGGAGGGCATATGCTTGGTGGCACACGGCCTAATCTCGGAGAAAGTGTTCTTCTAGAAAGATTCATGAGAGCCATCCAGGCTGCAGACACAAGGCCGTAACTTCCAATGCCGGGAGCCCTGCCGCGTGAGCCTCTCACCTGCCAAACGGCGCAGCACCGGGTCTGGGATCAGGCAGGCGGACGGCCTATCACCTGCAGGTCAATGTCACGGCAGGTCCCTGTGCTTCAGAAGAAGGGCAGACAATTCGGAAAGGGATGCCGCAGGATCCAGGGGATTCGGAACCCCTTTCTAAGCTGCTGTGTAGACAGGAGATACGGGGTGGGGTGGGGGCAAGGGTGACTGCAGCCACTCTTTGCACGTGCAGCCAAAACGGGCGGGGGGGGAGGGGTGGCGCTAAGGGCCACACAGCAAGCTAGTGTGCTTCCACTGAACAGGGGACGTTCCGGGCCCCCCACTGCAGTTGTCATCGCTCCTGGAAGGGGGCGTATCACAGCCCACAGGTCCTCCCCTGTGGGAACCCCGTGCTCCAACGGCTCCCTGAGGCGCAGCCTGAGGGCCACGAGGTGGGACCCAAGGTGACTAGAGGGGGCAGACGCCCAGGGCAGCCTCAGCCTCTCTGTCTGACTTCAGGGTGGGGCCACTAGGAGCACAGATTCGGCTTTATTTTTCCCAACTTGGTATTAGGAAAATTTTCAAATATTCAGTAAAGTTATAAGAGACATGCCACAGAGACCACCCAGATTCAACAGCTAATACTTTGTGACGATTGGTCTACTAGCTATCCATCTACCTACCGACCTATCCTTCTATTATCGACTTGCACGTATGGGTGTGTATTTTCTTCCTGAACCATTTCAGTTACGCACATCATGACTCTTCACCACCCTGTCCAGTCTCCTAGGAGCAGGGCATTCACCTACACAAACACAACATCATTATCACACCTAAGAAAATGAACAAAGATTCCAGAACATCTACTATCCCGATTCAAACCCCCTCAGCTGGCCCCAAAATGCATTTTAAAGCTGATTTAAACCACTATCCACTCAAGATCCAAGCACAGTATTTGTCGCTTGTCTGTTCTATCTCTTGACCGACACCAGCACCACTACCCTCTCCAAACACATGCCGGTTTTTATGACGTTGGATTGTTTTTGTAGAGTCCGGACAAGTTGCTTCGGAGAACGTCCCACCTTCTGGATTTGTCTGATTGCTTTCCCGTGTTGTTATTTCATTTGTGGCCCTGTCTCCTGTTCTTTCTGTAAACTGGAATTCGAGTCTAAATCAGATTCAGGTTAAATTAGATTCTAGTGAATTTGAATTAGATTCAGGTTAAATTAGATTCTAGTTAATTTGAATTAAATTCCAGTTTTACCTTTTTGGCAAGGATCCTTTACCAACGATGCTCTGTGCTTTGGAGTGCACCCCATCAGGAGGTGTGTTAACATAAGCTGGCGGTCACCCCGACACCCACTACGCAGGCACATTCCACCCCTCTTTACTTTAGAAAGCCAGCCACAGGTGACTTGTGGGCACTGGACAAAACTTCTGTCCCCAGTAAACTTTCTCCTGGAGGCGACAGCATCCTGTGCTAATTCTCACCTGAAATGATTCTTAGGTGGCACATTTAAAAATGGTATTTTTTTCTGACATTCTGTTACTCCATCTGTATCAGCTGGTATTCTTCCTAAAGCAGCTCTTTCCTTTTGTTTCTTTATCTCCATCCCTTCCTCCTTCTTTCCCTCTCTCCCTCTGTCTCAAGTCCCTGTGGACTCAGGAAATGTTAGTCATTCCATGTATAACAATCAAGTTCTGTTGTTTCTCATGCTAAAATTGTCCCAGATTTGGACATTACAAGTCCCACAAAGCTGGATCAGGGGCTCTCTTGACACATCCCCATCATTTCTGACACTTCCTTGCTTCCTGGAACAATGAGAGGTCCCGGGCTCACCTGCCCCAGACCAGGAATCGGCCGTTTCTCCAAGAAACACGGCTCCTCTCGGTGGGGAGTGGTATTTTTGAAACAAGATCTGGGCTTCAGGTGTGAGAAGCGTGGATTCTGCCACCAGACAGCCCAGCTGCAATCCTAGCTCTGTCACCTACTGGCTGTGTGCCCTCTGGCAAGTCACCTCGCTGTCCTGAGTCTCAGTTTTCTCATCTGTAGAATGGGGATAAGAACTATATATCCTACTTTGTGAGATTATTAAAAGGATTAACTATGCTCACATTTGTAAAGCTGTTCAAGCAGTACTTGGCACAGAGTGAGTGCTATACAGATGTTTACTAAATATATAATGCCTCACAGTTTATGCAGATGAAGGGACAGGGTGGAAAACACCCTGGGGGCATCCACAGGCAGAAGAGGAAACTATTTTTTCAAAGAACTATTCTATTCAATTAGGAAAAGCATAAGTAAAAATACCATTATATTTATTTTTACTCCTTCCTTTCCTTCTATTAATGACAGCTGATACTGTTTTGACATTTGGAGTCTTAAAGCTTCCTTTTTATAAAAAAGGAAGCAAATTTTTATTACAGTAAAACATGGATGCAATTCGGCATTTCCTTTTATTTACCTTTTTTAAAGACTTATTTATTTATTTGAGGGAGGAGGGCCAGAGGGAGAGGGAAAGAGAACCTCAAGCAGACTCCACGGCTGGGCACAGAGCCCAATGGCGGGGCCCCATCTCGGGACTCCGGGATCACATCCTGGGCCAAAACCAAGAGCTGGACGCTTAAATGACTGCACCACCCAGGTGCTCCTCAACGCTTCCTTTTAAAATACATGTATTCAAAAGAGCAAACAAGCCAGTTTTTTTTTTCTAATGACTAAGTCCTAGTATCTGTGGAATGCAGATATATCAAAAATGAATGATGAGGGCATGGAAATGACCAAGGTTTGGGCAACACCGTAATCAAGTTGTTTGGGGACTCGTATTGTTTGGAATGATTTCAAATGTAAAACTGAAATAATTTATGATGTCCTCTAACATTTGGGTCTTTCTGGGGCTGATGAACCAACCAGAAAGTATAAGAGATCTCGATGTGGCAGTGGGAACAGAGCTTTTAAGGTGAACATCCCTGAGTCTACCTATCCACCTTAGTAGTAGTCTCCCCACTCTCTTTCCTGTGATGATATGTGAGTAGAGGGAGGCTAAAATTTTGAGAAGGGCTGCTCCTGGGAAAAGACTGTCTAAGCTATGCTGGGGCTTCTTGTGATCTACAAATGCCTCGGTCAGAAATGCTTATCGTACACAGAGCAACAGAGGTCCCAGACTGTCTGCGTGTCACGCTCTGTTCGTGGGGAACAAATATCCCTGACCAGCTGCAACAGCTTTTGACTTCTTTTTATTGTTCCCAGGACCCCAAAGAGCCATGACGACCAAAATGGGGTTTACTGACCAGGGAGCTTACAGAGATCTAAAAACGAACTTAGTCAAGAACGCAAGGATAAAAGGGAGCAGGAGTCAAGATCAACCACCAGAGTCAAGATCGACCAGAACTAAAGATGACCACACTAGAACTGAGAAAGGTGAAAGAGAGAACAGAATCTGTATGTGGGGTTTGCCTCATCAACTCCAAGATTCAGTTTAATGCTTTGATATTTGGCTCATCAATATCTTTACCTATTTTATTTATTCATTTGAGAGAGAGAGAGAGAGAGAGAGAGAGAGACAGAGAGAGAGAGAGAGAGATCAAGGGAGGGGCAGAAGGTAAGGGAAAAAGAATCTGAAGCATTCTCTACACTGAGTACAGAGCTGGACACTGGACTTGATCCCACAACTGCGGGATCACAACCCGAGCCGAAACTAAGAGTCAGATGCTCAACAGACTGAACCACCCAGGTGCCCCTGACTCATCAATCTTTTAATGAGCATCTATTATGTGCACTGAGGAGACCTAAAGACACATCATGTAACATTGCCTAGTGATTCCAGACGCTGTGAATACGATTAACTGATGGCACGGGTTGGAAGCAAGGTTTTATTCAGGTGGCAATTTCAGGATCATGAGGAAACCATTGTATAGAAAAGTCACTATGGAGGGACTATTTCTAGGAACTTGGAGATCATTAAAATAGGAGCGGTGCCTTAATCCAGCTGGATTAGGACCCTTTCCGGAGTATGTCTGAGTGTAGAGTATATGTAAAGTGATAGTGTTTCCTAAACCAAAAATTGGGACACACAATCTGCCAAAAATAAGTGTCTGTGGGGATAGCAAGACAGGCTATTTTAAGTTGGAACTCCCCCAGAAAATCTGGGGTGAAAGCTTCTGAAAATCACTGTAAGGGGCTCACTCTAGTGCATTCTGCACACCCAATTTTAGCGTTTGTCTCTGTGCATTTCTCACATGGCCACAGCATCTGCCAGCATTTGTGTTTGTGCGTGCTTCATGATAGACGGGGCGGGGGGGGGGTGGCGGCCCCTCGCCCTGGCCGCTGAGGGGAAGGCGGGGGCTGGGGATGGGAACCCAGAAGCTTCTTCATGTGCATGAATACAGAACTTCTGGGCGTAAACAACGAAGACAGAGTTCTGTAAAGAAGTTAGGGGATTGAGAGGGATGTCCTGATTTTCCCTCTTCTGGAATCCTCCACCGAAATCATCAGAAGGCAGCTTCTCAAATCAGATGTCTTTATGGAATGGTACCTACCTGGAGAATTTTTTTAATGCTCAAATTTTAACTTTATTAAAATGGCAGAGAAAATAGGAATAACAGAGCATGACTACTGAATGAGAACCTTCCAATCGGCTAAAGTATCCTTCTATCAATCTCAACAAGTAACAAGGGATACAGAATTAAGGAGAGCCAGGTGGAATGTGAGTGGACACTGTGAAGTCAGGATTTGGGGGCCCTGTATCCCCAAATGGGCATTTGATAAAAAAGTTGAATGACTGAATGAATACTACATAAATTATAGACTAAGTGACCTATACAAATTGTCTTTTACTTTAGAATCTTGAAAAACAAATCTCATTGGCTGAGATAAGACTATGAACTGATTCATCTTGGATTAAATGGACTCAACCTGGTCCAACTGGCTGTAGGTCATACAGTACAAATGGTGCTTACCGTTAGATAAGGCCTAAGAGTGGACACTGCAAAGGAGACACGGATTAAGCAGACACTCCAACTTGATCTCAGCCTTCAGCCTTTTTCTGCTAAGGCAGTGGCAAGAATTCTTCATCAGTGTGCCTAAGAGAATAACCCTGGTCTGGTATGAATGACCGGAGTCCCACGTTGTTTTATTCTATGCTGGAATAGTCACGTCTTACCTTTAATCTAAAGCCCTAAGCCTTGTTCTGAATCTACTCAAAGTACTTTGTTCTTTGGCAGATGCTATTTCCTCCCATTTTGCTGCAATATTACAGCTCATTCTCACCCTCTCCGTGCCCCGTTTCTGTCTCTGTCTGTGTGTCTCTCCCCTCCCAGCTCCCTCACCCAAGTGCCCTGTTGCTGTACTTCTGTCCTCTTTAGCATTAGATTCTTTCCTGCAGAATAAATATTCTTTTGGGGAACTCAGGGAGGGCTAGTTACTGTGTCTGGGTGAGAAGAGGTAGTTATTCTTGCGTCTGACCTGAGCTGTCAACAGGCTCCCTGTTGCACAGGGAGATGCAGCCACGGTCCTTTCTGTACAATGCCGTTACATATTTTGCTATAGCCCTAGAAAGAGCACTTAATGGGCATGATGGTTTAATCACTCTCCTCGCGATATTATATGGTCTGCATATAAATGGGGTGGTAATATACGGTTGGTTATCTACATACCATCCAGTCATGACAATGAGAAATGGGTCCGCGGTCTCTTGGGGACAAGAGTAGAACAGGTTTGCTGGGTACTGCTTTCCACCAAATGCTGCCAGCTCTTCCCTGGGGCACGGGGAGACTTGCACTTCCTCGCCCTCTCGAGGTCAGGTATGCACATGCGACTTGTTTTGCCAAATGAAGTGTGAGCAGGAATAGGACATGTCACTTCTGAGTGGAAACTTTAAGACCCAGAATGTGATTTTCCATGCACGTCTTTCCTCTACCGTGGTGCTGGCCACACTCCAGAGCGACTGCTCCATCTGTCTGGGTCCTGGAGACAGGAGGAGAAGCCCCAGCTGACCCACGATGGATTTCCGCTCAAGCTACGGAGATGTGGGGTTGTTTGCTCCTACAGAGGAACTGAGCTCATCCTGGTTGACATATAGGTTATATGTGAAACATGAAACGATTTCTTTCATGAGTTTATTCATTCTATCCACCCATTTGTTCCAACATACATGATGCACTTACTGTGCAAAAGAATTTAAAGAGAAATGGAGTCAAAAAAGTGTCATCAAAGAGTACATATGATTATATTATGTGTGTATGTATACAGATGTATATAAACTGTGTGTGTGTGTGTGTACATAAATATACTTGCTTGCAAAATAATGGGACTGAGCTCTGACCATGGGTAAGGCATAGTGCTAAGAACTCTGCATGATGAATTAACTTATATAGTTTATTTAAAAATTAGAACCATTTTACAGTTTAGGAAAAACAAAAACAAAAACAAAAACAACAATCTTGAAGCTCAGCAAAGGTTCTGGCACTTACCCAACACTGCATAGCTAATAAGTGGCAGATCTGGGGTTCAAACCAAAGTGTGTCTGCCTCCAAACGATTTAACCTCCATGCTCCCTCGCCTCTTTCCAAACTCTAAGATAGTTCTGTGTTTCTTCAGAGAACCACAAGAAAGCAAAGAAAAATAAAAACTCTGCCCTTTCAAATGCATGCAGCCAGCATGCTCTCAGGTCTCCTTTGACAGGCTGACTTCCCTTCAAAATGAAAAGAGAGGACGCAGGGACAGAAATCAAGGGCAGCAGTTTGGCGGAGCAGATACCTGTGTGTGGGCTGGTGGCAGCAGGTCAGGAGCCCCCGATTGGCCCCTCCGCTCTCCACTCCACCTGCTCTGGGGCATCAGCTCAGGCTGCACGTGACCAGAGTAAGGGAGCATCTCTGTGTTTTTCTATGGACTTAGGAAAATGTGAGGCATGATGGCACAGACGCATCGATACCAACATTCCTCAACAACCATGGAGAGAAGATGACAGGACGGAAAAGTAGTTTCTTATATCCGGAAAAGATGCGTGGGGAGAGATTAGAAATACTGAGGAGACAGAGCCTTTTTTTTTCGGCAAACGGTTTTCCCATTCTTAAAGCTTTCAAACTCAATGTAGGAGTTTCCTGGCCACAGAGAGAACCAATAGAGGCAGCCCCCGAGGCATTCACTCATTCATTCGAAAATCACTTTCTGAATGCGCAAGGCATAGGGGACTGGGGTGTGAAGATAGAAACAAAATTTTCTGTAACAAACATTTACATGAAACCTACTATGCGCCAGGTACCATTCTAAGCATGCGTCAACTCATATAGTGCTCACAAAACCCAAGACAAACGGACTCTTGTTATCTCCACTTTAGAAGGGGAAACAGAGGCACAGAGAAGTTTGATTACTTTGCCCAAAGTCACGCAACCTCCCAGCTGGTCTGGTTCCAGCACCATGCTCCATACTGCATAGCCTTTCGTGGGGTCTTGCTCTTCAAGTTCACAAATCCGCAGCAAAGAGGACCTTAGAAATAAGACACTTTTTTTTTTTAAACCATACAAAAGCTATTTTAAACAAGAGATCCAAGAAGAAAGAATTGAGGTGTACCTGGGGACATCAGGAAGAGCGGTCCTGGGAGAGAGACCTTTAAGTGCCTTGATGCATGTGTTAGCACGGACAGGTAGAGGGAAGGGCCCCTGAGGTGGAGAGAGCGCTTGAGCAAATGCCCTGAGGCATGAGGCAGCCGGGGCTCACTGGAAAAGTGGTGAGGCACAGAGCTGCATGGGAGGGCAGGAGCAGACAAAGCAAGGAAGGCAGGCAGAGCAAGGTCCACGAAGGAGGCTCAGTATTCCTACTGAGGCACTGCTGGGGTTGAGTGGCTGCCCTTACAGTGCTCATACACCCAGGATCAAAACATCAGGCTGTTGGCAGACCTCTTCCCACCTGCACTTCAAGAAATGCCTGGCATCAGTGTGGAGGGCTGGCTGGGAGGGAGGGAAGCATATCTGTTCAGAGAAAGTCCCCCGGAATCAGGCAGCTCTGAGCTCAAGTCTCAGATCTGTTTCTACCTTCATGACCTTCAGCAATGAGTGACTGGATCTGCCAAGCATCAGCTGCCAAATGGGTGGCTGCAAGAACCACGCACGAGGGGTTGTTAGCTTGTCACTGGCACGTCTGTACTGGCTTCGGATGTAGGTATACAACTTACGAGGAGATTCCTGTACAACAGATGAAGGGGAAATAGAACACTAGTGACCTATCATCAACATGGTTGTTTCCTCCACTCCACAGTGGGAAGGATTTGCTGGCACGGATTCATCCATGTTCCCACACCAGGATCCCTTCAAGACCAAATGCAAGGTTAAGTTGGTCTGTTGTCAGCAGAGCTGATGTGGGAAACCAACTCATACTCTTGGGTTCCTAATTAAAGGCCCCAACCCAGCACCGTTCAAACTTTAATGTGCACACAAGTCACCTGAGATCTTGTTAAAAGGCATTACAAGAAAAAAAAGAAACTGGAACTATGTGTGGCAGTAGATGTTAACTAGACTTATCATGGTGATCACTGGGACTATATATATAATTATTAAATCATTATGTTGTATACCTGAAAGTAATATTACATGTCAGTTATTATCTGCATTTTTAAAAACCAAAAAAAATTTAAAAACAAATAAAAATTAGTTTTAAAAAAATTTTAAAGGCAGATTCTGACTCAGTAGGACCATGGAGGGCCATGGGTGATGCCCATGTTCCCGGGCCAAGGATCACCCTTGAAGTAGTAAGGCCTTAATCCACTGAGATCACCATCATCTGAAGGCCTAAAATGCCCAAACCAAGAGTAAGAATGAAACCCAATACCTCTCATTAGTTGGCTTAATCACTCATCCTTTCCATTAAATATTTGTTAGGCACCTCCTATACTCCAGGTCTTGGAAAAACAAAGATCTGTATACCATAGCTCCTGTGCCCAATCAGCTTGTCCCCTATACGAATGGAGAAGGAAAGGACAAGAGGACTGACCACTTCTGCAGAGCCCACTTCATATACTTCATCTCATTTAATTCTCTCAAAAGTTCTATGAAATTGCAATCATGCCCGCCACGTAGGAAAGTAGACAACTATATAACATGAGGAATAAGGAGAACTACCCTCCCCCGCAAATTAATCAGCCAGTTGGGGGCGCTGGGATTTGAAGCCAGGTCTTTTGGATTCCGCTGTCTTGTTTATACTTTACAACTGAAAGTTGATTGCATTCTGTTTTTATTTACTCTGAACTTGACTGTGCCTCTTTAGGTTTAGAGAGTGAACTTTTTTTTTTTTTTGCTCATAAATTTAATTGCTGACATAAAGGGAAAAAATCCTGATGTAATTGAACAAGAAGATGTTTACAACCCTCTTCGAGCCATAGAGCTGCTGACACACAAAATTTATGACAGCTAAGAGAGGGGAAATAAAAAGATGGGGAAGACCAAGACAGATGTGGCTATGGAAATGCCGTGTTAATATATGGGTTGATGACCTGACACTGGCACACTCAGTTGGATAACTTTCTGGAGATCATTTAACCAGCTAATGAAGATTTTCTTAATAAACTCTCAAACTTGCCAGAGCTAGACTCCTAACAACAACCCTATAAATTACAAAGAAGGTGGCGTGTTAAAGAGTCATGGCAGGTATTTAAGGATGGAGTGAGACTGCCTGCCAGGTTGTAAAGGTCATTGTCCAGGAGGACTGGGAACCTTCCAGGGGAGCAGCTCCCGTGTTTGCACCCAAGCCAGATAAATGCGTACAGATGTTCCTTGAACTTGATCAACTTGCTTCTCAGCATGAATACAAAATTGATTGGGCCAAATCAGAGCTCGTGCCAGTGAAGGCTGGCTGCATACAGAAATAAAATCAGCCACCTCCCATTTACTTAGAAGTCTCTGGCTTAAAATACACTGGAGGAAAATGTGTGCTTCACATTGGAGCAAGAGCCAAATTGCACAGCGACAAAATTATTCCCATCATCATGACAGCCTCAGCCAATCGCTCGCTTTTTTAATGTGCTGAAAGGAGGCAAGTTGGCATCATTAGAAGTATTTTTTTCCCCAAAAATACATCATGAAATATGGAGAAACTAGAGACAGAAGAAGGGGGCCCACGCTTCAATCTAATTCGGAGACTGGACTATTGAGCTGTTTGGGATGTACTTTGAAGGTCCTAAGAAAAGAGGTTGTATTTATTGCTTCCTGCTTCCCTTGACACTCTAGATTAGCAGGGCCATGAACAGTTTTTCTCTAATTCAGTTCCTATTTTTCAAGTGAGACCCTTTTTACTGAATGATTATCCCCAGAAATATCTAGTTGTCATTCTTGCTTGATGGACTACAAGTGCATCATGTCTTCTGGTCCTTCTTAAGCACTTAGTTAAGGACATAATGGATATGGCATACTTCTGTTTCCTCTTCCCAAATTCATCTGATGTTCCTTTCATCTGTCCCCCTGTCCTTTATTACCTAATGAAGTTCTGGAAGCCAATCCAGGATATGCTGATATGGAAATTGCCTAAAATGGAAAGGTTAACTTAGCTGGTGCTCAGCCAGACTCACCGAAGGATCCCTGTTCTTGAACTGTGATGTGATGCTTCTTCACACCCATCTTTGTCCTTCATCTTTTCCCTCTGGAGAAGGATTTTTTACTCAGTCCAGCGAGTCGGCACGCTCATCTCTTGGTTTCAGCAATTCTGATGTCCAGATGTCTTATGCCCTTTTAATATCTGTTTCAGATTATCACCCTTGCCACTGAGAAGTGACGGCATGCGTATTTTTCTGTGCTGAATTGCATTTTGTTCTTTTTTTGAACCTCATCCTTGGAAATTAGATTTTGCTATCTTGGGTTGTTTCTAGTACATGACTAAGAGTTTCTTTCCAGCACAGTTCCTTAATAAGCCTTTCCAGAATATTACTTAAGGAGCAAAGAAGTAAATTCTTCATATACCTGTAAGAATATGTCCCCGTTTTTACTTGGGAGGAAATTGGTTGCTACTGATTTTAAGGATGAAAGTTAAACAGATGAAAGAGGAGCATTTATGCAAATAAGAGCCCAGTATTTCAAGGATGATCAAAGGTTTCACATCACACGTCAAGTCAGATCAATTGCTGGTATTGTCTAGCAGACGATGTTGAGAAAGATTCTGAGGCTGAGTTCGGATTGGATGAGAAAATACAGTGGGATGGATGAGTAATATCTCCCATGGGCTTGATATAGAGAGAGGGGAGAGCAGCCATTCACTTTTTAAAATGCTAATTCTGGCATAAGAGAATCCACAGTTTTCTGATACATCTACCAGATGCAATGACAAAGAAGTTTCAAGAAAAAGCCAAAATTTCCAGGATAAAATATCAAGTGGTCTTCCCCCAAAGCTGTCACTTCTATCAAAAAGTTTAATTATATGTGCCAGATCTGCTGATTAGTTAATGATTGCCAGGACTGTTAAGTTCCATGATTGATAATAATGTCCACGAATGAAGGAGTGGACACGGTGCTACGTGTACCCTATATTCAGCACTCCCAGCTTAGTTCAATACACCATTTAGTCTGTCTCGGGAATAGAATAAAGCAGTAAAGGCTTTGAAAGTATCCCACAGAGTCAGGGCATAAGTTAAGCTCATATCTGTTACCGAAGAAGCAGAAATTAGTTGAATATGGCAAAATGTCAACAATCCTACATCTGAGATTTAGAGAACAGACTTCCTTCCAGCCCATATGAAATATTTACAAAAACTGACCATATATTGGTCATAGAGCAAGTATCAATAGAATTGAGACCACACTCCCAAAATATATAGGAAAATAAAAGCAAAACTTCCAAGCAATTCGATAGTCACATGAAAAACTCACCATATATTTGCAAATTTAAAAACATGCTTCTAAATAATTCAAAGACCACCTGACATGATTTATTTACGTGTATATTTTCTTTTTCCTCCTGTGAATGCAACCTCCAAGAGTTCAAAGAGTTATGTTCACAACACTACCACAGTACATGCACAGAATAGAAGATTGTTTGAGTCACAAGAAGGGCATGTTATATGGGTAAATGAATGAGTATCAACACCTACAGGATTCTATTTATGGAGTACTTTAAGGGAAATGAATAGCCTTAAATACACGCATTACAAAAGAAGAAAAACAGATCATGAGCTAAAGACTTAGTTTGAGATAACAGAAAATAAACAGTAAATTCAAAGAAAGTAGAAAGAAATGGTTATTAACATGTGCAGAACTTAATGAAACAGAAGAAAAAAAGAATGAGAAGGAAACAAAACAATGATCTGACCAATTATAATCCTTTTCTTAAAGAGAATTTTTAAAAAATATTTATTTATTTAAGTGAGGTGGGGAAGGGCAGAGGGAGAGGGAAAGAGAATCTCAAGTAGACTCTGTGTTGAGCATGGAGCCCCATGTGGGGCTTGATCTCACGACCCTGAGATCATGACTTGAGCCAAAGTGAAGAGTCAGATGCTCAACTAACCCACCCAGGTGACCCATCTAAAGAGCATTTTTAAAAGAACAAAAAAAGAGCAATGGCAGTTAATTTTATAAGGCTAATATGACACTTGATATGAAAACCAGGCAAGGAAAATTATTAATCAATCTCATATATGGATTTAGACATAAAAAACCTTAAAATATTGGTAAAGAACACCTACTAGCATAATAAGAGATGAACGGACAGCCATAACCAAGTAGAGTTTATTCCAAGAATGTAAGGATGGTGTAACATGAGAAAATGTCCTAATACAAATTACCACTAAAAGAGAAAAATGATGATTATCTCCACAGAGGCAGAAGAAACATTCAGCAAAATTTCCCATTCATTCATGTGTTTAAAAAAGAAATGTTAGCAAACTAGGAATAGTAGGAAAAATCTTTAACATTTGAAGAAACATTTGCATTTGATAGGATTATCTATGTAAGAAAAACAAGAGACTGTCTAGGCAAACCATTAGATTTAATATATATATATTTTTGAATTTGTATCTCTCTCTCTCTATATATATATATATACATATATATATTGGTGGCAGTCAAATAAACTAGATTTATTTGAATTTGTATCTCTCTCTCTCTCTCTCTCTCTCTATATATATATATATATATATATATATAATAAGTTAGGAATAATAAGTCAGGAAATGTAATTAATGTCTTATTCATAGTGGCAAACAAAATAATAATAAGTTAGGAAATGTAATTAATGTCTTATTCATAGTGGCAAACAAAATATACAATTCTGTGAAATAAATCCAATGAAAGATCCCTAAATCCTTTGTGGGGAAAAAAATGTAATACATTATTTTTTTTAAAGATTTTATTTATTTATATGACAGAGAGAAAGAGATTACAAGTAGGCAGAGAGGCAGGCAGAGAGACAGGGAGAGGAGGAAGCAGTCTCCCTGCTGAGCAGAGAGCCCGATGCGGGCCTCGATCCCAGGACCCTGGGATCATGACCTGAGCTGAAGGCAGAGGCTTTAACCCACTGAGCCACCCAGGTACCCTGTAATACATTATTGAAGGGTATGAAAGAAGAGCACTGGGAGAGATATACCAGGCTCATGGGTGGGAAAATACACTACGATAAAGATGAAAATGTTTTGGATTAATCTATGCAATTAAATGCAATTTCAAAGATTTTCTGTTATAAAATTTTTTTTTCTGTCATAAAATTTGACATGCAAACCCTAAGATTCACAAAGAAAGGCTGGAGCCAAGAACAGGCAGGAGAGTTTTGAGTAAGGATGACAAAGATGAAATACTGTAAGATATAAAGACTAGTTATCAAACTAGGTAAAAGAGTGTGGATTTGGTGCAGAGGCAGAGAATCAGAAAAATGTAAAAAAAAAAAAAAGGAGGTGCTATATTTGTAATGAATAAAACTAGAATATATATAGAGCTCCTAAAGTCAATAAGACAAAACTGAGTAAAAATAAAAAAGGCAAGAGTAATTTACACTAGAGGGAAAATAAATCTATAATAAACATTCTGAGAAGGTGCTTGGAAACTGCAATTAAAAAAACATATCATGAAATGATCAAGGTTTGGTAGAGATGTGGAGAATCTGAATGTTTTTTGGGGGTTTTGGTTTTTTTTGTTTTGGGGGTTTTTTTTGTTTGTTTTTTTGCTAGTAGGAGTGAAAGTTTTTAAAATCACTTTGCAAAGGCATTTGGAGGTATCTGCACTGCATTAATTCTAAGATTCTTCTCAAACTCCAGCCCCCACCCTACCCCTACATTTTAACATTTCTGAAATCCAGATTCATTTTACAATTTTGGGCATCTTAAGAGCCTAAATGATAGCAATTTTGTTGCAACCTACATTAGGTGGCCTCTTAGGTTTAAAAAAATCTGTAGTAAAGGTGAAGATGCTCATATTCTGTGATGCAGCAGTTTGATTCCTAGACATAGCTCTAAGAAACTCACAACTATACACAAAGGTATGTACAGTGTTGCTCATTGCAACATTTTTTATTTTACTTTTTTTTAAGATTTCATTCATTTATTTGGCAGAGAGAGAGAGCACAAGTAAGCAGAGTGGTAGGCAGAGGGAGATAGAGAAGCAGGCTCTCTGCTGAGCAGGGAGCCCGATGCGGGGCTCGATCTCAGGACCCTGGAATCATGACCTGAGCCGAAGGCAGCCGCTTAACCAACTGAGCCACCCAGGCGCCCCCAACATCTTTTACTTTAAGAAACTTTATCCTGAGAAGCTGGTAAAGTTGATTTCTTTAATGCTTGCATCAATAAGAACTATTGTTTACTGTTGCCAGTAAAGTGGCTTTAAAAAGGGAAAAATGGTGTTTTCTTCACCAAGAAGTCCAGGAGAACGGCTTCATTTTGTGACTCAGTGAGCACCTCAAGGAGCCAGCTTCTTTCCAGTTCTCTGCTTTGCCACAGTTGGCTTGCTGACCCCTTCTCTTATACTTGTTCATTTCTTGATCATGTTTCTGACTTAACAATAATGTCTTGGGGCGTCAAATTCACTCTTTAACTCCTCCTATGACATCTGTTTCAACTTTTTTATCTTCAAATAATTACAGAGGCACATGAGGTTTTAAAGACAGGATGAAGAGGCGCTACGTACAAACCACCCAGTTCCTCACAATGGTTATATCTTAGCTAACTTTAACACAACATCAAAACCAGAAATTTGATATTGATACATGTGCCTGTGAATAGCTGGATGTCATTTTGTCATACATGTACATGTGCAAAACCACCACCAGAGAGGAGAGAACCATTCCATCACCACAATGATTTCCCTGGTGACATCCTTTATAGTCACACTCCCTGTGCTAGCTCCACCCATCCCTAAGCCCCTTGGAATCACTACTTTTGTTGTCTTCCTATCATTATTTTAGTAAAATACTAACCCTTGCTTGTTTTCAAAGCATCACAAAAATTGGATGGATGGATGGATGGATGGACAGATGGAAGGAAGGAATAATAAAACAAATGTAACAAAACATTAGTTATAGAATCTGGGGCTATGGCTCTTCACTACACAACTCTTTAACTTGTCTGTATGCTTGAAAATTTTATCCATACAATGTTGTATGGAAGGGAACAGATGGGTAAATTATATTTTTACAATGGATTACTTGACAGCATTTAAAATGAAGGAACTAACTCAGCACCCAAAGAACAAATAATCCAATCAAGAAATGGGCAGAAGACATGAACAGACATTTCTCCAAAGAAGACATCCAAATGTTGGCCAACAGACACCATTTGATGTTGAAAAAGTGCTCAACATCACTTGGCATCGGGGAAATACAAATCAAAACCACAGTGAGATACCACCTCACACCCAACAGAATGGCTAAAATTCACCAGTCAGGAAACAACAGGTGTTGGCGAGGATGCGGAGAAACGGGAACCCTCCTACACTGTTGGTAGGAATGCAAGCTGGTGCAGCCACTCTGGAAAACTGTATGGAGGTTCCTCAGAAAGTTGAAAATAGAGCTACCCTATGACCCAACAACTGCACTACTGGCTATTTACCCTAAAGATACAAATGTAGTTATCCAAAGAGGCACATGCACCCCGATGTTCATAGCAGCAATGTCCATAATAGCCAAACTATGGAAAGAACCTAGACATCCATCAACAGATGAATGGATAAAGAAGATGTCGTATATATACACAGTGGAATATTATGAAGCCATAAAAAAGACCAGAAATCTTGTCATCCACGACGTGGATGGAACTAGAGGGTATTATTCTAAGTAAAATAAGTCAACCAGAGAAGAACAATTATCATATGAGCTCGCTGATATGAAGAATTTGAGAAATAAGACAGAAGATCATAGGGAAAGGGAGGGAAAAACGAAACAAGATGAAACCAGAGAGGGAGACAAACCATAAGAGACTCTTAATCTCAGGAAACAAACTGAAGGTTGCTGGAGGGGAGGAGGGTGGGAGGGACTGGGTGGCTGGGTGATGGACACTGGGGAGGACACGTGCTATGGTGAGTGCTGTGAATTATGTAAGACTGATGAATCACAGACCTACACCCCTGAAACAAATACTACATTATATTTTAATATAAATAAATAAATAAATAAATAAATAAAACAAAGGAACTAAATCCATATGTAACAATATGGATACATCTCAACAACAGTGGTTGGATTAAGTTGCAGAATAACTCATGTGATGTAATAACACACACTATCACAAGGATAAGCACCATTTTGAAGTTGTTTTTCCTACTTGTTTTCATAATTGATTACATCACACGTGACATCTGGGTATTGGTGAGGATATGGGTGCATGTTTAATTCTTTTTTATTTTTCATATCTGAAATCTCTTATTATTTTAGAAAACTTGAATAAAAAAGAGATGCTACAGAGAGGACTGCAGACAAGGGAAGATACTGGCTCAAAAGTAAACTTCAGGAAAGTGTGAGTCAACTTATGCTAACTTACACCCGCGTCCCCTTCTAGTTTCTCAAGTTATGCGACACGTGTGCCAATTAAAGAACAAGATACTTTGGGGAGAAAACACGCTATCTTTACATGACCTCAATCAATGCTAGCCTTAGGTGTTTAGAGAGGTCCCATGACAGCGTCAGTACACAAGAAAGCAGATAAATTTCACCCCCATTTAATAATTATTCCTGGGAGCATGGCCTCACTAGTGCAAAGCGCTGATTACCATTACAAATAAAACCTGCAAAGCCCCTTTAAAACAAAAGAGACTAAGAGCTTGGATTGTGTAGTCAACAGACATAGGCAGAAAAATATTTTCTAAAAACCCAAACTGCACATGCTTTTCTCATCCCAAAAGTTAGGACAGTGTTCCCTTCGGTGAGGAGAAATGAGTTTTGATCTTCTAAGTACCTGGAATTGTGCCATTTCTCCGTCTGGGTGGCTATGACAAAAGTGTTCCCTGTGCAATTACCCATGGGACCATTCACATGTTTCATGCATCTCTCCGTATTTATGTTTCACAATAAAAGAAGAGGTGTCCTAAATCTGTGTAAATCAGGCCTTGGTGGCTCAGAATACAATTTTTAGTAACAGTATCATATGTGAACTCAAAAGCTGCTGTCTCTCAGATACTTTGGATGGAAGTGAAAGTGGCATGCTTGGAAAAACCGTGAAATGACTCAGAAGTGGGCTCCAGGCACACCAGAGAAAATCACGTGAGAAATGCATGTGAACGTTGTTTCCTGAGATGTGAGTAAAAAAAGAAGCCTCACTTCCAAATTATAATTAGATATGTAATTTAAAGTATGTGCACAACAAAACAATAAACTCATTTTTCTTAAGTTGGATGTGAGATGTTATCTATATCCCACAGCTGTAAATTATACATGTAATTTGGCTGAAAATTCTGGAAAGTTAAGAATCTTCTTGTGGAGAAAACACAGTCACCATCTAGCTGGGGCCATCTTGTGTGTAGGTATATGTAATTTTTTATAATTAAAAAAGCTGTGGCTCCGGATCTTTCTCTCTTAGAGGGGGTATCTCACAGACTTGTCAGAAGTTATACCTGGTAAAAGCTTTATAAACCATCCAGGTTCTCATTCTCTCGTGTGGAGCAAAGGAAGGCGGGAGAGTTTGATCTCCCTGAAGGAAAGATTACCCCCCAAAGACTTGGAGATAAAGAAAAATAATAGAGTTGTCAAAAAGATTTCACTCTCTCCGTGGTCTTGATAGATATTTGTCAACTCCTGTCAGACTGGCTTGTCATCCTAAGGCTGGGCTCTTCCCTGGGAAACACGGTGCTACCAGCACTTCAGCACAAAAACAGTCATTACACGGAATCAGCACATCCCTAAGTCATTGTGCAAGCGGGGGAGATGGCCGGATAAATGAGGGTTGAACAGGAAAGGTCTACTCGTTGAGGAGGAAATATTTATTGGGGTCACGGTTACATCATTTCAGGACACGGAGGTGAGGATGGAGACAAGTGCTAAGTAAATTTACCTTATGGAAAATGAAATACTAAAAACATACTTATAATTCATGCAGGCACCACAGCCAAAGAGTTTTAAATCTTGGGACAGTTGTAAACTATCGTACTTCATGGAAAGCCCTCGAAGACTGACAAGGACAACAAACAACAAAACCCACAATCGAGTTATCAGAACGATTTTGAGAGAGGTATGTTTATTTGACAGTAAAAGAAGACAAACATAAATTGAGCATCCTGATGGTGTATCTGCATAGCTTATGCTTAGACTGCCCTTTAGCGGCATCCAGAGAAAAGTTCCCTCTGATGGTGATTATATGACATTGGCACTGTCCTATAGGACAATTAGTCACAAAGTGTGGAAGTGATGTGCACTCTATTTGATGCACGTGGGAGGTTATTATTGTCAAAATGGTCTTTTATGTGTTATCAGTATGCTTAGAACTTTCTTAAAACCATAGTCGCATAAGAGATAAAAAGAACTATGTGTGGCCCAGATAGTAGGATATTAGGAGGGTTGATTAATGATAAGTAGTTAGGGGTCCAAGAAGTCAAAAGACTAGATCTATAGAGAACAGTGCCATATATACACGGTACTATACAAACACACACACACACACACACACACACACACACAAACACATACAGTCAGTAAGTACTTGCTAAATGGATGGAGAGGATTAAATATAGGTCTGGGAGTAGAACATCCAGGTTCAGAAGTACACACAAATCCAAGTAGGCAAAAACTCAATTGACTTCTGGGGAATGGAAAATTCAAGAGGTCTGCCCACTTACTCCAGAGAAGGGGGGACAGAAGCCCAGTCCAGCCAGGAACACTGAAACAATTATGCCGTGACTAGAATTAGGAGGTAGAGTATTTAAAAATCTGATCATTTCACTCTTGGAATGGTTTCCCACTTTTCTTAGGAGGAAGTCCCGATCCTTACTATGACCTTTTTTGGCTAGTTACTTCTAGAAGCAGATCTGGAGCCCAGTACTCTAGTCTATGAGACTGATTGAGAGCTTCCAAGAGACTGGAGAAGAGGCTGGAGAAGGATGAGGAGATAAGGAAGGTTATGTCCTATCCCCAGCCTGGACCTGCAGGGAGCTGTGGAGAATAAAGGCATCTCAGTCTGTTGTGTCTCAAGACAAAGAGACTAGGGGCCTGTGCTCTTTACCAAGCAGTCATTGCCAAGGACCACCTAGTTCCCAGTACTGAGATGGCTCCAGTAGCCCAAGGGTGATCCTCTGAAGAAGGACATGAATGCCAGCCACTAGCAGCAAAGCACACAAAAACTGGAGGATGTATGTACAGAAAAAGGAAGAGGGACTGGAGATAATGTGCAAAGGACAAAGTGTAAGTCGGCTACAGTAATGACCTACAAAGTCAGCATGACCTAGCTCTCTCCGTCCTCATCTCTCCCTGAGCTCTCTGGATTAGTCAGGGTTCTCCAGAAAAACAGAACCAATATAAGAGATCTATTATAAGAAATTGGCTCATGTGATTTTGGAGCCTGAGAAGTCCCACAATCTCCCATTTGCAACTGGAGACCGGGAAAGCTGGTAATGCAGTTCCAGTCTGAGGGCAAGAGAAGTCCAATGTCCCAGCAGAAAGAGCAAACTTTTGCTCTGTGCAGGTGTCCAACAGATGGGAAGAGGTTCACCCACACTGGGGAGGGCAATCTGCTTCACTCGGTCTACCAGTTCAAGTGTTAATCTTATCCAGAAACACCATTCCAGACACACAAGAATAACGTGGGCGTGCCAGGATTCAGTCAAGTTGATATATGAAATTCACCATCACGCCCCCTGGTCTCTACATGCAATGCCACAGATTCAGTGCATGGTGCATGACCGGGGAGAGGACGGGGGCCCAAGAATAAAGGAGGTGACGCTGGTCAGGCAAGATGCTGAGCTGTAGAAGTGGCGCCACAGAAAGGCGATCATAACCTCATTCCAAAAAGAAGTGAGTGGTTTTTAGTCTTTTTTTTTCCCCCCCAAAGAGTGTTGTCTTTTAAAGACAGACTGACTTTTTATTTTACTGAGATCCAGAAGTCAAAGGAAAGGACAGGGGCTTTCACTCTACAACATTCTCAAAGGAGACTATATCCTCCCCAATGGGGTGCAAATGGGCTATTCAGGGGGAAGGCAAGACAATCTTACGCTTTTTATGTATAAAGCACCATACACATACAGCCCATAAACACAAACATTTTATCTATGGTGTTAAAATTTCATGGGAAAATAATTAGGAAACAAGTGTCTAAAAAGGCTTGGAGGCATGGAAGCAACATAATTTTGAAAAAGGTTGAAAAACACAGTTCTCAAACCATAAATATCCAAAGCTAGAAGGGAGCACCTGCTCCTCCCAGTTTCCTACAAAAGGCACTGAAGGATCCAGGAAGTTCTGAACTGCCAAAGGTCACACAGGGCGTTACTGCAGGAGCCTGGCCTAGAACATGATGCTTTTTTAATCCTAGACCAATGTCCATTCTACCTTGTTTTATGCAAAAATAAATACATCCACAAGCAAGGCCCAAGCTTCCACATCTCCTCCATCCATGTTCACCACAGAGATGACACTCTGGAAATGAAATAAATGACCTATGTGGTGTAATTATGCATCTTTGGGGTCCTTAGGGACAACTATGTTGTCTGAGTGGTGCAACAAGGGGCGGGCGGAGAAGGCAGAGAACCCCCAGGGAGTCAGGACAAAAATGTGTCCGGGAATGGTCAGGGTGCAGAGCTTGGAGAAGTGGGGATCGAAAAAGCACATTTTTTTCTGAGTCCTGCTCATCCTTCATGTCTAAAGTTGGACTCTTTCTACTGCTACTTAAAATCCATCCAGAAAGCTTAGGACATGTGACGGACAAAGTGAAAACAGAAAAAAAAAAAAATCCAGTGGGTGACACTAAGGTTTTCATTACCATCTGATAATTCAGTGAGGTTAGACTCACCTGTGGGGATGTCAGTTAGCTTCAGGAGTTTCCCCAGGGTCTGCTTCATACACCCATCACTCATTCAGTCACTTGGTCATTTACTGAGCACCTACTACATGGAGGGCATGTTCCTAGGCCCTGGGGCTGGCACTGGGCAAAGCGCTGACACACAGCAATGAAAACCAGCTTCGGCTGGCAATCCAGGCAAATTTTAAATTTCCCAGAGGAACTAAGTACCTAAGACAGGCAGAGAAACCCACATTTGGACAAAATTCACCTCCACGCCACAGCTGGCACAGGAGGCATGGATATTCCGCCTGCGTCTGGGGACATGGCCTCTGTCATCCACCTGGTTGTGCTCTCCTCTGGCAGATTCCTCGGTCCATGGTGAAGGGCAGTCAGGACCAAATGGAATTAGGGGAACAACCACAACAAGAAGAGGGAAATGCAAATAAATAAGAGTTTTAACTGGCTTACTCTGATGTCATTGCTGCGACTGTATCACCAGGGCTGGCAGCTCAGCACAGGCGGTTGCCAGGCAACCGGGTGTGGGTAAGGCCCACGACGTGACAGCTGCTGTCTTCCGTCTTGAGCTGCGAGTCTCCCAGCGTCTGGCGCTGAGGTCTGGCTCTCCCCAACCCTCCACAGGAGTCCAGCCTGCCCTGTGCAGCCTCCCAAGTAAGCCTCTGACCTGGGGCTCCAAGGGGCTTCCCCGGCAAGTTCTTGATGAAACTTGAGCCCTTATTCAGTGACTGGTGTTCAGGCTGGGACTTTGCTGAAACGATCCCAGGGATCCCAGACAGGCTTTCGGAGCCCCTCAGGTACCTCAACGGAGGCGTGAGAGCGGGCCCGGGGAAGCAGAGCACTGGGGTTCCCCTTCCCCAGGTGTGCTGCGCGCTGAGGGGGCCTCACTCCACCGTCCTCTGAGGGCCCTACTGTTGGAGGCCGCAGAGTAGGAGCTTTGCAGACAGACAGGCAGAGCTGCGGCTGGCTGGAACATACAAGCTGTGCCAGTGAGGCACATCACTCAGCCCCTCTCTGCCTCTGTTTCCTCCTGGCTAAAGTGGAGGAAACGCTGCCTGCATCCCAGGGGCATGCTGAGCACTTCTGGGGCCAGTGTATGTAGAACGTTCGGCACAACGTCAGGGGCACAGCTCTTGCTCTGCAAGTGTTCGTGATTGTTCTACAGGCTTCCACAAAGAACACCGAGACATTTGTAGAGTCCTGCAGCCAGAACGGAAGTTAGCATTCTCCTCATTCCTTTAGTAAAAAGTCTGAGACTCAAAGAGTCAGAGTGAAGAGACTGGAACCACAGAGCTGGGACTCAAACGAAGACTTGGTTGCCACCACGAAACTTTACCAGGAGGGCATGCAAAAAGAGCCTTTACGTACAGAATGCATCTTGAAGGCCAACAGTACTAGTATTTGTACTGGGTTATCAGAGCAACACTCGAGATACACAGCAACCCAGAAAATTCTGAACAAGTGTCATGCACTTCAGGCAGGGTCAATGTCTTATGGAAGGTATCTGGGTATTTCCCTGAGGGCTGATAGAATAACCTCTCCCCTTGAGAAGAAAGTCCATCATTCTTACTATGGCATGCAAGACTTTTCTTGGCCTAACTGCTGCTCCCACTTTAATCCAATTCTTCCCCTCAACCCCATCGATCCTTCTGTTGATCCTAAAACATGCCAGAAAAGCTCCTGCCCCAGGACCTTTGCAGGAACCACTGCCTTTGCTAGCAACACAGATATCCACAGGCTCCCTCCTTCTTTTGCTTCAGGTCACTGCTCAAGAAATATCCTCACTGAGGTCTTTCTTAATTTTGTATTTAATATTGTAAACATTCTCTTTTTGTCCTGCTTGTAGTGCTTGTCAGCAGCTGACACATTACCTGTGTGTTTGTTTGCTATCTGGATCCTGCCCCCGCCACTATACCGTAAGCTCCAACGATGCACCAGTTATTGTCTTAGGTTCACTGCTATATTCCCAGGGCCTAGAACTGTGCCTGGCCCACTAAAATGCTCAACAGACAATGAATACATGATAGCGCTGTCCTTTTGTATGTCAGTTCTCCTCTGCCCTTCCCTTCCCCACCTTTTGCCTCCCTAAGTCCTACTTTTCCTTCACGAGGTAGCAACAAGCTTCATCTCCTTTTAGAGACCTGTCCTCAGCTCCTCGAACAGGGGCCTTGCCATGTGGGTACATACAGTCTTGCAGAGTAGCCACCAAACTGTATTCCAATTATGTGTTTACCTGGTGTCCCACCCGAAGTGTGGCTGGTTATATAAGTGCAGGAGCCATGAAACAAAGCGGGGGGTGGGGGGTGGGGGCGGTTTCCTTTGCCCAGCTGCTCTGAGACCAAGCTCCCTGCCTCACCCTCCAGTCCCAAAGCCTCATACTGTCTTTCCCTCCAGACTCAGCCACTTGAGGGCAGGGCCAGCAGGTAATTCATCTTTATATTCCCAGAATATAATGCAGTTCCTGGCAAAGTGCAAGTGCACAAAACTGCTGCTCAAATGGTAACAGCCTGCATTTACTGAGTGCTCACTCCCAGCCATAAATCATAAACCCCTATTAGGGTTTCCCAACCCTAGCACTCTCAACATGTGGGGCAGGGTAATTCTCTGTCGTGTGTAGGGGCTGGCTATCCTGTGCACTGGAGAACCAGCATCCCTGGCTTCTACCCACATGCCAACAGCATGCACCCCAGCTGTGACAACCAGAATGTCTGCAGACACTGGCAAACATCCCCTGGGGGACAAACCTGCCCCCATCTGAGAACCACTGGTCTAAGTGTTCACTGTGAATTCATGCAATTCAATCCTCACAGTAACTCCACGAGGGGGTACTAGTATTAAACTATATTACAGAGGAGCAAAGTAAGGCTCAGAGAGGTTAAGCAACTCACTGAGAGTCACACAACTAGTAATTAGCAGAATGAGAATATGAACCGGGCAGACTAGCTCCCAAGACTAGAAATCAACCACCTATGAGTTAAGGCTGGAGGGGAAGCAGGTGGGAAAAGGGGAGGGGAAGAGGGGACTAACATGTATTGTTTATTAGATGCAGGCACTATTCTAAGCCCTAAGAGGAATGATTTCATTTAACCCTATCTAGCCTTCGACACTGTCATCATTGCTTTTAGCACTGTACAGGAAAGGAAACTGAGGCACAGAAAGCACCCAGCTATTTGGAGGCGTAGCAGCCAAAATTCAAACCCAGGAAGTCGAACTCTAAAGCTCGACATGGGGGTAGTGAGCAGAGGGGCTGGTGGGGGGCTGGATTTCTCCTCTGCTCCAAGTCTGTGCAATGTCACATTGCCCTTCAGCGGCTTTCCCTGCCAGGCAAGCCTTGGCACTGTCCCCATGTTCTCTCTAAAACAGTTTCACTGCTCCTCACACTCACTGTGTCCCACTCCCCGAGGCCCTGAGCCCTGAGGATCTCGGAGAGTGCTTTCATGTTCCAAAGCGGTCTTAGACACAAAGCCAACTGTGTGGGGAGACTGCCAGAGGCTTCCCCAGGGCTGGGGCTTCTAAAATGGGGGCAGCCTTTGTTTCCAACCAAATCAGCCTTAACAGAAGAGCATGAGGGGAGCGTGGGGGGGGGGTGTCTCGGGGATGTTTTCAGAATATTGTGAGAGTCTCCGCTTACAAAGAGAGGCAGAGAGGGAGGAGGAGAGAGAGGAGAGAACTACGAGGCACCTTGTCCAATTTTTTCCCTTTAGGTAGTTACCAAAGCAGAGATAGTATGTTTCAGAGGCGTCTTCTGCTATGATTGCCCCGGTGCTTAAAATAATGATCAGATCATTTTCCCACAGCCATTTCATCCAATGAGCCCAAATAGGATTATTGAGAAATTGCAAGGTCTTGCAGGAAATATCTCTTCTGACCTTGGGTATTGTTAGTCGGGCTGACTCAGAGAAAATAAGATCCCCTTTCATTGTTAGAGATGACAGTTGAACAGCCTCTTCTCCAAGTAGGGTGACCCCAAGGTGGCAGGGAAGAGCCACTCGCCATGGATGATAATTGATCACCTGTGCACCGGACACAACTGCCCTCTGTGCCCATGGGAAGGGGAGGCACTGTGTGTGTGCAAGTGTGTGTGCGACCGTTTCTGTGACTCCCCACAGTGAAGCAATGTTAGCTGTTCTTAAGCAATGCTCTCAGCTTCACCAAGATGCAGGGGGAAAGATTAGAGTAGGCAGAACACAATCGATTGTCCTTTAAAATTTTTTTTTCTTAAAAGCCCAGTTTGATAAGTAGATGAAACTAGTGAAGACCATATGAAAAAAAGAAGACTTGCATGGTCAGATATTGAAGTGTATGCTAAAGTTGTAATAATTATAATGATAAATATGCACATGCACGGATTGGCAAGATCAATGAATCAAAACAGATAGCTCCAAAACAAATACACACATTCCCTCTGGTTTCCTCACTCTCCTTCCTTCTTCTTCCATATCACACACACACACGCACACACACACGTGTGCATACACACAATAAACCTGGCATTGCGAATCAGTAGGAAGAGGAGGATTTATCAACATACACAAAAGAAAACTGAACGCACTCAGGTATATCCAACAGAAAGGAATTACTAGAGGAAACTGATTATAAATACATGGACAGCCCAGAAACAAAGAGGAGTATGTCTTGTGTTGCCCAGAGATGAACACTACTACCACACCTAGGGCTCAAGAAATAAAACATAAAAGATGATGTTATCAAGAGACTGGGACTCAGCACTTCTGCTGTTACTGCTGCCACAAGCAGAAAAATAGCTTCTACATTTTTCTTACTTGTTAATCTATATGATCACCTCCCAATGGCAGAAACTAACACCAGCTGGCAAAGAACTCTGGGAAACGTAGTTTTCCCACTCCTGGCTATGGCAGTGTGGGCGCGCATACAAGGACAGGGGTGGGCGAAGAGTCAACAGACAATACCTGGCACAGAGAGGTTATTTGAGAATGTTTTAAAAAGCAATTGGTTAGGGATGCTTGGGTGCTTCAGTCGGTTAAACGTCTGCCTTCAGCTCAGGTCATAATCCAAGGGTCCTGGGATCAAATCCCACATCAGACCCCTTGCTGTGCAGGGAATCTGCTTCTCCCTCTGCCTGCTGCTCCCCCTGCTTGTGTTCTTGGTCTCTCTCTCTCTCTCTCTCTCTCTCTCTCTCTCTCCCCCTGACCAATAAATAAACAAAATCTTTTCAAAAAAGCACTTAGTTGGCAACTTAATAAAAACAAACATGTTTACTTCTTGCTGTAAAACAAAATAAATTCTGAATGGTGTAAAGGGTTAAATGCACACCTAAATACTCAAAAGACAGAGAAGGAAAAGAACAACAAAACAGAAGAACATAATGAAAAAAAAAATTCCATTCAAGGGTGATAGAGAACTTTCTAGATATTGAAACAATGAAAGAGTCACAAAAGAAAAAATTCATATACTGGAATAAGAATAATTTCTAATTGTCAAAGAGATGCTACAGAAGATTAGGAACCAAATAATCTGGATAGTGTACTTACAACATATGTTAAAATAAACTTAAAACCTAATATTACCGAGTAAAGGTGAAGCTGTACATATCGGGGACTCAGGTTCCTTTAGAGAAATATGGAACCTACATGTGTACAATGCACAACTATTCAGGGTGAAAAGGAATGAATTTTAGTATACACATTAACATGGATGGATCTCAGTTTGGGATGAAATAAGCCAAGGAAGGATATCTCCATTATCATTCTATTTATATAAAGTTCAAAACCATATAAAACGAACTTTGTTTTTAGAGATGCATAATGGCTGGTAAAACTGTAAGGAGTATCAAAGAAATAAGTACTACCAATGTTAGAATTATGGTTACTTAAGAAAGGAGGGAAACATTCATAGGAGGGATACCCTGGAGATTTCTAAGGTACGGAAATGTTCTTACTTCATAAGCTGGATGGTAGAGAAATTAATGTTTTACTGGATTATCATGATGATGATTTGAACCATACATACATATCATTTTAATTTATGTCACAATAAAAGTGAAAAAATTTTAAAACTCAGATAATAAAAATTCAAAACATGGTTAAAAACAAAAAATCAAAAATGAAATAAGAATATTCAAGAACATTTTAAATCAAAGAGTTGTAAATTTATTTTATTTTTTATTTTTTTAAGATTTATTTATTTATTTTAGAGAGCAAGAACGTGAGTACGGGCAGGGACAGAGGGTGAGGGAGAGAGAGAATCCTGAAGCAGGCAGGCTCCTTGCTGAATGTGGAGCCCAATGCGGGAGTCCATCACAGGACCCTGAGATCATGACCTGAGCTGAAATCAAGAACTGGGCACTTAGCTGACTGAGGCACCCCAAAGAACTGTAAATTTAAAATAATGGGATATGTTTTTACCAATCAAACTAATAAGGATTCAAAATCTCCGAATTCTCATTGTTACCCTGGGTAAAGTGAAAACTATCATTCTCTTGGTTAAATCATTAACTATGAGCTCTGTTAAGCATTTCTAGAAAGCCTTTCCACAATGTATAGCATAAGCCTTTTCAAAAATTTTTATTTTATTTTATTTCTATCATGGGCTTTTAAAAATGTCTATGCCTTAGAGAAATGATTAGAAACTTGGATCAATTTTGTATATGAAATCGTGGTCATCTTGGTATTTCTCTAATAATGGAAAATTTAGAAACAGCATGGGAGTAAGTAAATCATGATAGAATGAAACATCACGCAGCTTAATTTAATGATGATTACAGAGAGACTGCCATTATCATAGGAAAATGCTCATGTTATATTATTTAGTCAGAGAGGCAAATTACAAAACTTTACACCTAATATGATTTCATCTATTTTTTTGAAAAGCAAGCATATTCAAAGGAGATACAACAAAATATCAACAGCAGTTCTATCTGGGTCCCAATGCTATGGATACTTCTTTTCTTCATTTTTTCTGTGTTTTCCAATTTCCTAAAATAAGCAGTTTTTACTTTTATGTTAGGGTGGGAAGGGTGGGGGAAATTTAATAAAAGATAAAAGTCCAGTTTAACTCATGTTTTCTTCCTCGTTCAGTCATATTACATTACACTTCGGCTCTTAGCTTGGCCTTATTCCAAGAACGTTCTCTTGTGGCAAGGAGAGGGGAGGGAAGATCATTTCCATTGCCGTGCTTCGTGACTTACATAGTGTTAGAGAAAGGGGAACTAATGGTTATTGACTGTTGTCTTGGGCACCATGTTTCATATTATCCCTTTGAGATAGAAAATACCCCATTTTAGTGTTGAAAAACTGAGACCCAGCCGGCTGAAGGCACTGTCTTGCGAGCACACAGCTAGTAAGTGGCAAGGGGTTATACCAGGTCCCTAGTTGTTTCATCAGACTCCTTCCTTCCCATATGATGGGGCCACCCATTCAAGTCTCCTATCAGAGCTTTAGTGACTTGGCTCAGGAACATCTGTCTGGGCTAAAGTGGTGCCTCTACTTAGCTAACTACGGGACTTCATGTAAGTTTTATTTAACTTCTCTGTCCCTCAGTTTTCTCATCAGTAAAATGGGAAAAATAATGGTGTCTTTCTCATGAGGTTGGTTGTGAGAAATATACAACACGAAGCATACAAAGTGCTTAGGACAGTTCTGGGAACTCAGTAAAAGCTAGCCAACATAACTCTCTCTAATGGAGTCTGAGCAAACAATGAGGACTGATTTGAGGTCATTTATATTCCCACTGTCCCAATGGCTCCAGTGGAATGCCACCAGACATGACTAGGTCCAAGGCATGATTTCACAGACAGGACCACCCAGAACCAGAAAAGTGAAGTGAGTAATCCAGACCCACCAGTGGTCAGTGACTGAGGAGGCTACTCTTAGCCCCACATGCTTCCCACCATTGTCCACAGCTTTTCCCTGGCTCCCAGTCGCTGGGACCAACAGCAGGGTGACCACAGTACAACCCTGGATAAACAGTCACTTCTTCATGTACACACTACTCTTCATGTACATATTATCATTCGGTCACTCGGCAACCCTCGGCCAGTGGGCGAGGCAGTATTGTAAGTTTGGAAACGACCTCAGAGAATTTAGGATGGTTCTCCTTGGTCCCATAAGAGAGCTAAGACAGGATCCCCAGAGCTCTCTGTATGACACCACGGTGCCTTGAAGAGTTTTGTGTCACTGTCACACGAGATAACTACAATGTGATGTGTGTCTCTCACAGGCTGGTGGATGGTCTCACCCTGATTTCTCTCTTCAGCTTCATAACGTTACTCACCCGCTGCTCAGGGCTGGAGAAAGTTTCATCCAGCTCTCCACTACTGGGCCTGACCCACTGACTCTCTCTTCCAGAGCCCTAGGTGGCCAGGTACGGGGATTGTGACAGAGGTTAAGCCCATGGGACAAAAGTGGTGTTGTCCTTTTCCCCAACTCATCCCCTGCTGCCTGCAACCTTGGAGTTAAAACGTCTGCCTTAGTTACGTATCACGCTAACTTGTGATGCCTTAAGACACCTAAGAGTTACCAGAACTCTGAAGAACTGCTGCGTGGGGTGTAGACTGGGAGAGCCTCTTCAGAAAAAAGCCAGGCAGTATCTCCTAAGGCTAAACAGTAACCTACCCTATGACCTAGCAATGGTTGTGACAGCTTTGTTAATAGCAGGCAAAAATGAAGACCAACCTAAATGCTCATCAGTAGGAAAATGGATTAAAAAAACCATGGCAATATTTACTTCATGGAATTTTATATGACCATAAAAAAGAATGAAACACCACTACATGCCACAGTATGGTTAAATCTCGCAATGTATTGATGCGATAAATAAGACAGACACCAAAGAAAACATGTTGTAATGAGTCTACTTACATGAAGTTCAAGAATAGGCAAAAATGATCTATGGTGATAGAAACTGTATAGTGTTTATTATTGCAGGGGCTTCTACTGATGAAGAGGCATCAAAGTAACTTCCGGTATGACAGATATATTCTGTATCTTGACTATGAATGGTGGTGGGTATACAAGTAAGATTATATGTAAGATTTCCCCAAGCTTTGCACATATGAAATGTGTCCCTTGCTCTATGTATATTATATCAAAATAAAATACTTAAAAACAAATTCTGTCAGCTGGGTCACTAAGGTTTCACTCACTAGAAACTCAGAATAACCCAAAAGCAAAAGCTGGGAAGATGAGATTATCTTTTAGGTCAGCCTGTGGACTGTGAACACCTAATAGATTCTTCTTTCTCAAAGACATGATCCCTACACACTGTCTCTTCTCCCAGCAGCCGCTGGCATTGCACTCACTGAGTGGCTGTCTGTCTCATCAGAATGCATGCCCTGCAGGAAGGGAAACTTGATCCGTTCATCTTCTGACCTCAATACCTAGCAGAGTGCCTGGCTTAGAGTAGACACTCAGAAAATATCCGTGGGCAGTCGAAGGAGTGGGTGTATCAGAAAATGAACACACAGCACACACAAATATAATCTATGCCCACAATCTAGAAAGCTTCAGCTGGGCTATGAGCTGTAGAGACAATGTTTGGGCAGCATCACGTAGACCAGGGATTCTTAGTCTGGGGAAACGTGGCTTCCCAGGAGACATTTGGCAATTTCTGGAGATATTTTTGGTTATCGCAAGCGGGGTTGGAGAAGGCTATTGCCACCTGGGATGGTGCTAAATATCCTACAATGCAAAGGAGAGCAGGCAGCTTCCTCTCCAACACACACACGCGCACACACACACACACACACACACACACCCCACCAACACAAAATGTCAGTAGAACTGAGGTTGAGAAACCCTGGTTCAGAGGAACAGGTAGTAAACACAGAAAAAAAGGTCTTGATGTCAACTGTTAGAAAACTTCTCAGAGCTTTCTCCCTTGTACAAATAGGGCTGATGCCCACCTTAATGGTATTTGAGAGGATTAAAGGATCTCAGCTATGTGAAGAGTCTGGTTCCTTTCCCTTCCCTAGAGCCACTGACGGGCAATTTTTAATAAGAGAAACACTCATCAAGCATTGCTTCTTCTCCCACTGCTTAAGTAACTACTGAAGAGTGAGGCAACCTGTGAAGAATGCATTTTATTTGCGGAGTACATCAACAGCCCCTGTTCCTAATGAAATGCATTATTAAAAGATAAAGTCAACATATTGGGAACTCAGGCCCACGTCGCATCCCAATGTAATCTGCCATTCTCCTAGCATTGCAGGTGTCCTGTAAGCTTGCCTCTGAAACACCGATTCTGATTTCCCTGCCCTCTAAACAGACACAAACACACTGGGTTCCCAGGAGATAGGGAGCAGAGGTTCATACAATGCCAGTACTATAAGCAAATGGCAGAAACACCACAAAGAAAAAGCCCAGCCTTGTTCTTTGCAAGTGGGAAGTGGAATTTCCCGCAGGGCTCAATCTAAGGCTTGCTTCTTTCCTATTCCTTCCCTACCCTTTATGTATTTGTGAGTGGTCCCTGAGCAATCCTATGCTGAAATCTTATAAATTGATTATTATTTAGTTTGCTTCCCTTGGTGCTGAAAAACTCTCACCGTGCTGAGGGTGTCTGGATCACTTATACATTCCTATTATTCATACTCACCAGGAAATATAAGACAGAACACTAAAATATATTTCCACATTACTGTAGCAGATGCTTAATATGGAATATTTGAAAAACACATAGGATAACAAAAAAGACTACTATTTACTGAAAGTATGCCCCTTATCAGACATTGTTATTTATCTCATGAGGTATGTACCATATATTCCCCATTTTTCAGATGAGGAGAACTGAGGCAGTAACAATCCATTAGCCTGACCTTCCACTGGCAACCACACTGACAATGGAAAAGAGCTTGGGTTCCTTCACAGGCCAACCCATCCACTTGACTCTAGATCCCATCTCCTCTAATCTTCTCAAAGATCACTAACCATCAGGGAAACTCAAATCAAAACCACATTGAGATACCACCTTACATCAGTTAGAATGGCCAAAATCAACAGGACAGGAAACAACAAGTGTTGGAGAGGATGTGGAGAAAGGGGGACCCTCTTACACTGTTGGTGGGAGTGCAAGTTTGTACAGCCACTTTGGAAAACAGTGTGGAGATTCTTCAAAAAATTAAAAACAGAGCTACCCTATGACCTTGCAATTGCACTACTGCGTATCTACCCCAGAGATACAGATGTAGTGAAACGAAGAGCCACCTGTACCCCAATGTTCATAGGAGCAATGTCCACAATCGCCAAACTGTGGAAAGAGCCGAGATGCCCTTCAACAGACGAATGGACAAAGAAGATGTGGTCCACACATACAATGGAATATTACTCAGCCATTAGAAAGTATGAATACCCAAATTATGCTGAGAGATTATGCTCAGTGAAATAAGTCAAGCAGAGAAAGTCAATTATCATATGGGTTCACTTACTTGTGGAATGTAAGGAATAAAATGGAGGACTCTAGGAGAAGGGAAGGAAAAGTGAATTGGGGTAAATTGGAGGGGGAGACGAACCATGAGAGACTGTGGACTCTGAGAAACAAACTGAGGGTTATGGAGGGGAGAGGGGATGGGTGAGCCTGGTGGTGGGTATTAAGGAGGGCACGTATTGCATGGAGCACTGGGTGTGGTGCATAAACAATGAATCTTGGATCACTGAAGAAAATAAAGTTAAAAAAAAAAAGATTCACAGCATCTGGAGTCCTTGAATTACCATCCCATTTGCTGCTCCACCAGCTTCTGTCTAGTGCACCATTCCCAATCGCATACCAGTAGGTCCCAGTATTCCTCATTTGACAGAAAAAGAAGCCAAAGCCCTTGACCATCACATTTGTCTGGACATTTCTTTATTTCCTTGTTTCTTTTCAAAACAAACAAACGGCGTTCCTCAAAAGAGTGGTTTTAGTCACCAGTCCCACTTCTTTCCCTCCCATCTTACATCTTTTCCAGAACACTCATCCACATGACGGCCCTACTGCAAACCAGGAATGGTCATCATATTGACAAATCCTATGGCGGCTCGTCCAAAGTCTGGTTTCATTGCCCAGCGATATGTGACATAAATAACGACTATCACTTTGGAACACTTAATGTCTCCTCTTGACTGCTGTGTCACTACAAAAATCCCAGTTTTCCTCCTAACTCCAGAGCCCAGATTCTCAGTCTCCTTTCCTGGATCTTCCTCTTCTGCTTGACTTGAAATAGTATCACAGGGCTCAGCCCTGGAAAGTATGCTCTCCAAGTACACTCCTCAGCCAGGAAGTAATCTCATTCAACTCTATGGCTTTAAAAACCATCTATATATTGATGCTTCCTAAGTTTATACCTCCAGGTCCAATGTCTAGCTTGACCTCTAAACTCCTACATTCAATTCCCTCCTCGATTTCTACCTGGATGTCTCTATCATCTCAAACCTAAGTTCAAAAGTCAGAACTTCTGATTTTCCTTCCAAAACCGCCTTTTACTCCAGTCCTATTCAATTCAGGAATTATCACAATCATCCCATTTCTCAAAATAAAATCTTAGGGATCATTTTTGATTTTCCCTCACAGCTCACAGCCAACCCCCCAGGCAAATCCATAGACAGAGTCTACCAAACATACCCCAAATCTAGCAACCTCTCCCCAGCTACAATGTCACTATTTTAGCATCTCCCTTATCCCTCCCCTGGATCGCTGAAATCCCCATATTCTATCTTAATGTTGTTTTAATAGATGGGACACATGTTCAAACATCAAGCTATGTCAAAATATGCATACCCTTACTCTTCATTGGCCCATTCCCACCCCTACCTTTCACAGGTAATCACATTTTAGCTTTTACATGTGAGCACATGATACATCCTGTTCTCCTGTCACTTTACCATACCTTTAGAGATATTTCCATATGAATATTTAGAGAAAGCTTCTTTGTTCTTTGTGTAGTTGCTTAGTATTCCATTATATGGCTGTAAGAGAATGTATTCCAGTAACCTATCCTTTGACAGCTGGGTTTGCTATCACAAACGATACTGCAGTAACCTTTTATGTAGTATTTTTGTATATGCAATTATATCCACATGATAAATTACCAGAAGTAGGTTTGCTGGTTCAAAGGGAACAAGAAAGAGCCACTTACCTGCTTCCTCAGTTTTCTCTCTTGACCTCTACATTGTATTTCCAAAGGCATCTGGGTATTTTTTAAAATGTTGATTATATGAGGTCACTCCCTAGCTTAGAGGGCTCCAAGGCTTCCCATTACATACACATGAGATTTAAATGCCTTACTGTAGCCTCCAAGATCTGTTTATGTTGGACTGTGCCTCCTCACACAGTAATATCCAGCAGCTGTTCTTTATATTTCTAGAACACACCCAACTGTCCTTGCCTTTGCACTGGTTCTTTCCTCTGGCTGGCATACTCTTCGACCAGATCATCACACTGCTCCCGCCCTGTCTTCAGATCAGCTTAACTATCACCTCCTCAGAGGCTTCTGTGATGTCTGATCTGAAGCCCTCCACCCTGCCCCTTGTTGGGACACCATTCAAGCGCAGTGTCATAGTTTACTTCTTTGTAACTCTTAACTGTTTCCAGATAGTGTCTTGATTTTTTTGGGGGGGGGGCCATGTCTCCTACTAAAATATAAGCTTCATGAGAGTAGGAACTTGTCTCATACCACTGTAATCTCCAGTTCTAGAACCGTTTCTGAAAAAGTAGTCCCTGACAAACACCTATACATGGAATGAATGACTCTTAACATTCCAGTGTGTTAACTTACAGCACCTTTCCCAAGATACTGTCTACTTCTGACATAGTGAGATGGTGTCACACACATGACTTTACATCTTGGTTTTGTCCTCTAACATTACATTTAAAGATTTCTCCAGGAAATTACAAAGTCTTTGCAAAGCCCCTTTTTTATGAATTTGGGATAATTTATCAAAAGGAGAGATTATAATTATTTCAATCACTCATTTTGTTAGATGTTTGGGTTGTTGTGACCATTTTTATTTGGATTAACACAGTGATAAACATACTTAAGCATAGATGTTCGCCTATAAATTTGAATATTTGCTAAAACTGGGTTAGGTTTAAAAGGGTAAGATGATGTTAATCCTTCAGATACTTTTTTGAAATAGCTTTTCAGAAAGATTGCAATAATTTACACACCTCCCAGCAGTAAATCACCTCATCCTCAGCAGCTTTAATAGTTTTTCAGTATTTGCTAATTTGATAAATTAAATTGTTGTCTTTTATAACTAATAAAGTTGAATATTTTATAGGGCATCTTTTAGTGATTAATAACAGCATTGTATCAACACCCATTTCTACAGGAAGGGTTTGGCTTTATCAAAGCATCATGTAAGCTGTGAATTTTCCGCAAAGGAAAAAAATATTAAACAGCCTTATGGGATTACCACATAAGTACTGCTTGCCTCTCACCTACTTTGAAGAAAGATGGACCTCTTTTATGGTACAATTTCCAGGAAATGCATTAACCCCCCCCCCCATTTTCTTCATGGGATGTAATTTCCAGCACCATTGCTACAATTTCAAGAGTGAGGCATTTTTGAACCACTGGTGGTTATTTTTAAGGACCCATCACAAAGCTTCTGGTAAGGGCCTTTGTTTTGCATTTTCTTGGACCATGCCTCTAGGCAAAATTTTGATCATTTCCCTTTACCCCTTCCCCCAGAATGGAATCCATGAGTATGTGCCAGCAAAATGACATAAATAACATAGCATGTCTCCTCTATAGTTAAACTAACCTTAAAGCTAATCTTAAAATTTTCAATAACTGTCTCCCCAAACGAGGCATTTTATCCAATGATATCAAATTAGCATGTTATAAGGGGTGCTGCACAAACAGCTTACATTGATTCACAGATGACTTTAAAAATTCAGCGAGCCAAGAAACCCACATTATTGATTCATGCTAACAAAACGATGAAGCACAGGCTAATCTTTACAACACACGCTGGGCAGGATGACATTTACAAATGCAGACAGACGGAAACCAATTGGACATAATTCTTTAAGGATTAAACTGATGGCTGCAATTAGATGAGAAAAGGTGAGCAGTCTCACTGCTGGGAATTGAGACAGCAGCCTCCGGGGTCTGGGCCTAATTTGGCCTCTCCCTTGGTTAACCATGACATCCCACTGACCGGCTAGGTGAGTGGAGTTTCCCATGGCTAGTCAAATTTAATTAAATTGGTTTGTAAAGTATGCTGTGTTATTGCTTCAAATTGCTTCTTAGGCTTTTAATCACAAACGCTCTGACGAAGGCCATGCTTAGGATCGTCGCAGTTGGATGTTATCACTGTAGAATACCAGATGAGCCCAACAACACGCTTGTTGGGACAGAATATGAATATATCCCTTCCCAACTGATTGGTTTTTTGCTCCCTTTTTTTTTTTAAGGATTTTATTTATTTATTTATTTATTTATTTATTTATTTATTTATTTACAAAGAGAGAGAGAGAGAGCGCAGGGGGAGGAGCAGAGAGGGCAAGCAGACTCTATGCTGAGCACAGAGCTTGACGCAGGGCTTTATCTCACTACGCCTGAGATCATGACCTGAGCTGAAACCAAGAGTCTGCCACTTAACCAACTGAGCCACCCAGGCACCCCTCCTTTCTTTTTAAAGAAATATTCAGGCCATACTCCCAGCTACCCACCTTAGAGAATAGCTCTGCCATTTCTGAGCAGTTCCAAGGTTAGCCAGATAAACATCACCCAAAGAACAGAAAATCTTGATAACCTTCAAGATAACTCTGATCATCTTAAAATTCATAATGACTCTGGCTATCAGCAAAGCAGAACAGTGATCGAGTTAGAAGTGCTTTGCAGGCGTGGAGTATAACAAAGCACTTTTGTTTGAAAATCAAATCCCATTCCTGTCACTTACTTACACAGTAAGGGTTTAGTACGTATTGCTTCTATGTCCTAGTTCCCCCAGCCCAACTAGATCTGGCAGGGTTTCTTAGACTGTGCTGGTATGGCTCAGGCAAGCTCTTCTAAAAATATAAAACGCACCATCCTTAAACACCACGGTCCATATTTGATAGTTTCTTGGTCTTCTCTTCCCTATTTTTCCAGAGTATTCCATACCTTCCCCCACTCTCTGCTATGCACTTACATCTGGGGAACCAGCAAGAATATACCCAAAGAAAAACTCCAAGAGAGGACAATTGTAGACACACTCATCAGCATTTTTGTTAAGAGCTATTACTCTTTCTGTTAAAAGTGAGCAAAAACCAAGCAGACAAAACCCGTGAATTATCCTGAGAGAGAAAGTAACTGTTTATCTCATCAAATACAGGGATTGCCAAAAGAGCATAAAATCTCCTTGATGGACTCAAACTCAGATCTACTAGTTTCAAAATTCATCATTTCTCACACTCAGAGGAGATGGTGCGTTTACTAGTTGTGGTAGGGTCTTACAGCAGAAATTGCCTCCCTTTTGAAATCTGACCTCCATGAAGTCAAATCCTGTCTCCTGGACATTTGGGACAAGTAACCGAGTCTCACCTAGCCTCAGTTTCCTAATCTGTGAAATGACCACAGTGTGACAGAACTCAAGGCTCTGTTTCTGTCCATCTTTCAACCCTACCTTTCTCTGTGCAAGCTTCATTCTTAGGATCCAGCGGGGGCTCCCAGCTTCTCCAGGTTCAAATCCAGCCGAAATGAGGAAGCCTCCTGCAAACTCCTGGGGAACATGGGGCTGACTGAAGTCTGAGAATCCTGTTCGACCCAGATCTGTGGAGTCAATGCCTCCAAAGCTGCATGGATAGAAAGAGAGAAATGAGGAATTCCCAACTGAAATAGGGGGCTGTGGCCTGAAATGGAAAAATGTCTGCCATGTTCGCCCAATGGGAAATCCATGGTAACCTTCTCGACACTGATGTTTCTTAACTTGGTTGCAGATGAGAATCATCTGGGGAGAGTGTCAAAAAATAAAACAAACAAAACATTCTCTGGGCTCTACCCCCAGAAAGGTTAAATCAAAACACCCTGAATGAGAACTAGACGTTGGTGTTCTTTAAGCACCCCAGCCAATTCTAATATTTTGCCAGGGTTAGGAACCCTGTCTATGTAGATATGTATAGAGATAGACCTTCATACAATCCACACATCCATATGGGATGTTTGGGCATGAGACTTTGTTTTGAAAGCTATTCTATAGAATCAAAATCAGAACTCTCATCTAAGAAGTTCGAAAGACTACAAAGTTAAAAGAGACTAGGATCTTGTCACTACTTCCCAAGTAATTAAAGGTCTTCAGGGTTTTGAACAATCTGAATGAGTTGCAGGCTCTACTCAAAATATGCATCAGCTAAAGTGCATTCTGATGTCGTCCAGTTTTTTTTTCCTTGTACATCTCTAATGACTGTGAACTCACGAATTTATGGAGGAACAAAGTCCAACTTTGGAATTTCTTCCATAACTCTGACTTTCTGAGACCTACATATTGTTTAAAATTCTGATCCAGAAGTTCTACAAAATCACTCCAATCTGTCTCCCCGGCTCTCTCTGTCTCTCTGTCTCTCTGTCTCCATGACAATCAGCACTTCAACTTTTCCCCCAGTCTAATTTCCTCATCTAGTTCTTATGCAGAAATATGCTGCAACTTTTACTGGGACCACACCTGTCTGGAGGCACTCCAGGTAATCTGTATGCCTCAAATTGTATTCTCAGTTATCAGACACAATGCCCACAGCTAGTTAGAGAGCTGGAGGTTGACCCAGGTTCATTTTTAACTACTTCATTATTATGTCACTTATAGTAAAAACAAAACAAAACAAAACAAACCGGATGGGGAGCAGTTAATAAAACTGAGGAAACTAGAAAATAAATCAGAGAAATAAACCCAAGCAAACGTGTTATGGCAATAAATGCAAATTTTTTAAGCTCCCTAATGAAAACTCAGAGATTCTGAGACTGGGTCAAAACTTTGAATCCAGCCTTATTCAGTTTACATTGGCCAGACCTAAAATAAAATCACTTATATGGGTTAAATGCAAAAGAATAAGCAAAGAGGTGCCAGCGTACTGCAAACAAAAATTAAGCCGGGGGCTGCAAAATGAATGTCAGGCACTGTAGGATTCAAGTAAAATATCTTAAAATAGAACAGATTATTTTACTCTGATAAATATGCAATGCACAAGGCAGACCAACAGTCATAAATGTTTACTTACTGAAATCGTTAAATACCTAGAGCTAAATTACTAGCAATGCAACGTGCAGATGATATAAACATTTTGGTCCTGGGAGATTTTAACACTCAGAGTTCTTGACAGACTAAGCAGACCAAAATAAATAAGGATGTAAGGGATCTCGATAATACGATATTGATTGAATAGACTTTTAAATATTATACCAAGAAGATAATGAAACTTCTTTCAAGAGATCAATTAATACAATTTCCTAAATTTATATAACATTAGGTCACACATACTCAAAACAAAACGTGGTAGTTCAGGTCACTTTCTCTGAGCACATATAGAAAACACAGAAGAGTATATAAAATATAGAAAGAAATTACAGTTTTCCGGGCATGTATAATGGAAAACACTCTTTAAAACCTAAACAAACAAAAACTAGAAAGGTCCAAGCCTTTACAAATTAAAAATCTCCTTCCTAAACAACATGCTGGTAAAAGAGAAAATTAAAACACTGGTTCCAGATTATTTAGAAATAACTTATCTGAGAAAACAGAATACAAAAATGTGATGGTCCAAGATTTTAGCCTGAATTCTTATTATTAAGCAAGAAAGGATGAAAAGAAATGAACTAAGAAAAGCACATTAATTTTTTTCAAAGGCAGGAAATGAAAACTAAGAAAAGGATAAGAAAGACATGAAGGGGAGATTTTAAAAAACTCAATAATTTAAGAAAACAAATAACCTGTAAAGTGAATACATAAACTTGAACGCTATTTTATTTGTAAACAGAAATATTTTTAAAAAATTAGAAAACAGACTAATAGCAAATACTATTAGTTTTGTTCCTGGCAGTGGCTAACTTTTATTCACAATGTTACCAGGAGGTTACTGTTATTATCTTCATTTTAGAAATGAAGAAACTGAGGAGAACTGATGAACCTAAGATCATCCAGTAGAGGCGAGATAAAAATTCTGCCACCCTACTCCAGGACTCACTTCTGACTCGGGCTCTAGTTAGCCTCACAACACAAGGGAGAATTAATAGAATAAAAAACTACAAATTAATAAATTAGAAGACAATGCAATGTGTAATAAATACATAATCATATACCAAATAAATTTGAAATTTTTAATGATATTGATGGGTGTTCTAGGAAAATATAAATGATAAAAAACTGACTCCGTAGGAATCCAAGTATAATTTTGGTAGAAATTGGAGTCAGTCATATAAAAATCACCTCTGCGGAAGATACTTGGCCCAAATTATTCTAAATGTTAACTATTTTAACATTTTAATAATAAGTAAGTCCCATGTTATGTTAGGAAGAAATAAAAAGAAAAAATATGTCCCAATTTCTTTAGTGGGGTTGGCATGAGGGTTGGTATGAGTCTGCTGCTAAGACCTAAATAACTACAGCCAAGGAAAGAGGAAGCTCCAGTGCAATCTTACTTATTGATATAAACACGCTAAATAAAATACCAGCAAGTGCAACTCAGCTGCACTATGGAAAGATAATTTACCATGACCCAATAGATTTTACTCCAGGAAACCAAGGATGATTTACTATTAGGAGTCATTTAATATTCACAACTCTATTAACATAATTTATCACACCAGTGGGTCAAAGCGGAAAGACCATAATCAAATACCTAAAGGTTTTTGACAAAATTCTGTATTCATCTCTGACTTATTCATCTTGGAATAAATACTTTACTAACTTTGTAAAGAACGGCTCTCACGTCTCAATAGCCAATGCTTTACCCACCTACAAACACCAGAAACACTCCCACTGAAGTCCTGGACAAAACAAAGGTCTCAGGGCGCCTGGGTGGCTCAGTTAGGCATCTGCCTTCAGCTCAGGTCATGACCTCAGGGTCCTAAGATTGAGCACCACTCCCTCCACATTGGGTTCCCTGCTTCTCCCTCTCTCTCTCCTTGCATTCTCTCTCTCTCAAATAAATAAGATCTTTTTAAAAATGAGTAAATAATAAATTTTATTATTGTTAAAATATTTTATTTATTTATTTGACAGAGAAGGAGAGAGCACAAGCAAGGGGAGCAGCAGCAGGCAGGGAGAGGGAGAAGCAGACTCCCCACCAAGCACGGAGCCCCATGTGGGGGTCAATCCCAGGACTCTGGGACCACAACCTGAGCCGAAGGCAGTTAATTAACTGAGCTATCCAGGCACCCCCCAATAATAAATTTTAAAAAACAAAAACAAAGAACAAAGGTCTCTGCTTTTCAATGCTTCAGATACTTAAAAAGACAAGAAACCAAAATACTAGGTTACAGATTAAAATGACAATGAGCTATCACATCTCACCTGTTAGATGGCTATCACCAAAAAGACAAAGACAACAAATGTTGGCCAGGATGTGGAGAGACTGTAAGCCTGGTGCACGTTGATGGGAACATAAATTGGTGCAACCACTACGGAAAACTGTATGGAGGTTTCTCTAAAAATTACAAGTAGAACTACCTTATGATCCAGCAATCCCACTTCTGAGTGTTTATCCAAAAGAAATGTAATCAGGATCTCAAAAAGATACATGCATTCGTGTATCATTACAGCAGGACTCACAAGAGCCAAGATATGGAAACAACCTAAATGTCCATCAGCTAACAAATGGATTAAGAAAATGGGATATATATGCAACAGAATACTATTCAGCCTTAAAAAGGAGGGGGGGAGGAAATCCTGCCATATGCAACAACATGCATGAACGTTGAGGACATGGTAAGTGAAATAAGTCAGTCACAGAAGGACAAACACTGCATGGGTCCGCTCATATGAGGCATCTGAAAGAGTCCCACTCATACAGAGAGAGAGAGAGTAGAATATGGATTGCCAGGGGCTGCAGGGAGGAGGGAACAGTGAGCTTCTGTTCAGCTCATATGAAGCTTCAGTTTTGCAAGATGAATATGTTCTGGAGATCTGCTGGACCACAGGGCACCTACAGATAAGAGCATTGAATTGGACACTTAGAAATTTGTTAAGAAGGTAGCTCTCATGTTAAGTGTTTTTTCCACAATAAAAATGTAGTTCCCTATTTAATAAAAGAAAATAGAAATTCCTGGATGATTTGACTTTTAGTATTAGGGTGCAGAATCAAATGCAAATTTTTAAAATATTAAAAGTTTTTTCAAAAAGATGGGCTTAATGCGAGATTGGATGGACACACACACACACTGGTGTTAGACTTGGGTCTGGATCCTAGCTGCATCATTCACTAGCAATTGAACACCATTTTGGTAAATTAGTGTCAGTTTCCTGTGTCTGAGGAACAATGAACCTGTCCCATAAAGGACAGTGAGGGTTATGCAAGCAGACACAGACAGAGCCCTTGGCCTGGAGTCTGACACACAGCAAAGGCTGAAATCACCACTGCTCTTAGGATGAGTCACAAGTGATAAGAGTGTAGCTCTAGAAAACACAGTAAAGTCAACTGGAAAATAATCAAAGGTACAAAGAAGTTCAATAAGATGTCCAGAGGCAAGTAAAGACCTACAAATAGCAGTGAAAATTGGTTAGAAAACAGGAGACCCCAGAGGGTCTCTTGCTCCCTGTTGATGGGACTCGGCACAGAGTCCCTTCTTGCGCCATCTCTGTCCCATCCCTGCCTGGTGATGACTTGGAATTATCATTTAGATTTCAAACAGACCTCAGCCTCTTGCCTGACCTCCAGGTCAAATCCCCTACCATCTACTCTTTCACTAAGAGCATCTCCTTTGCAGCTTATCAAAGCAGAAATTCCATATTTATTTGTGGCATCATTGGATAAATCCCCATTCTCCCCTCAAGACTTAGGTTCTCGGACTATGCAGCTTCTAAAAATGATGTTCACATAATTGGATTTAATGTCTACATGCTATTTATATCACTTAAAAATGCATCCTGTAAGTATCTAACCATCCAGTCCTAATTTTCAAAAGCACACACTGATATCCACATACATAAAAAGAATATAAAGATATGCAACCGCACAGCATCATATTAACAGCAACACGAGATGCCTTACTTTTTTTTTTTAAAGATTTTATTTATTCATTTGACACAGAGAGAGAGATTACAAGTAAGCAGAGAGGCAGGCAGAGAGAGAGGAGAGAGGAGGAAGCAGGCTCCCTGCTGAGCAGAGAGCCCGATGTGGGCCTCGATCCCAGGACCCTGGGATCATGACCTGAGCCGAAGGCAGTGGCTTTAACCCACTGAGCCACCCAGGCGCCCGAGATGCCTTACTTTTAACTCATCTTTCTCTTTAATCTTCAACAATACTTTCACATGTGTAGTTGTGAAGTCATATTTCTCTCCTTTAAATGACACACAGGGACTTATCAAATGGCTCAATTCCCCCAAAACTTAAAATAGATATATGTTTTTTATTTTTTAACCATCTGGTGACAGGTGTTCAGGTGGCTAGTCACTGATGCGGACCACGTATGAACACATGTATTGCCTAAAAATGTCTCTCTTTCAGTAGATTATCTTCCTGGCCAATAACATATCATTCATACAGGAGATAACAAAGAATCGCACATATAAAGAAAGCATCAGCAATGATGATAAAAGCCGGAGAAATATTTTAGTCTGTCAAACACAAGAACAAGCCTGTATTTCAGCCTCCAGAGAATCACACACATAGCTCCCCTCCAGCGATGCACGCCCCAAGCCCAGTACGTCATCAGGTACACACTGAGCATATACTATGTGACTCAGCCCTGTGCTGGCTGCTCCGAGGGCTTCCTCCCTGTTCTCAATGAAGTCACTGGCAAGTGAGACCCACACATGGAGGAAAGGGAACCAACAGCATAAAATGGGAAGGGAATACAACAAACAAGCGGTAGACTGTAGCTTTGCACGTTTGCAGAACTAGACCTTCCCACCTGTCACGGGCTGCCAGCAGGACTCCCGGCAGTGGTGTGAATCAACAGCATTGCTGTTTCCACTGCACTCGCATAAATAGAGGAATGGATGGAGGAACTCCCATGCTAAGAAAATGCAAACACCTTCATCAGGCTCCACTCTCTCGCCACCTACCCACCTGGCACGCTGTCCCCTACTCTGACTGCAGAGCTTGTGGCCCAGCCAAGCACTCCTTGAAACATTCTTCTCCTTCCATCTTTGGTGTTTGGTTCTGCTTCCCTCCCCTAGACGAAGTCTTTCCTGGCCTTCCACGCGGGAGGCAAGTGCAGGCCTCTGTTCTCCGGGTCTCCTGTGGTCCTTCACTTTTTGCTCTTGCCACCCTACACTGCACTTTCTCCTCACCTTCTCTGATTTGCCCACTGGGTCCAACTCTTGTCATGTTTTATGTATCTTAGTATGACCAGACCCTAGCTCTGTGGCCCAGAGCATTCACTGGGCTGAGGATATGACACTTTCATTCAATGAAGGAAGGTGGGAAGGAGTAAATGAAATCCAGCTCTGGACACCTTTACAACCTGAACTGCCTTTGCTCAAGCTGTTCCATGCACCTGAGATGTCCTCCACTCAACTAATTTCCACACATTTAAATTCTAATCCCCCTTAAAGGTCTTAGGACAAATGCCACGTACACCATAAAGACTCCCTGACTTCTCAGCTAGCAATGACTTCTTCAAATTCCTACAATCCTTTATCAGGATTTCCCATACCATTCTACCTGTTAAGTGTTACCTGTGGATTTATTTTATTTTATTTTATTTTGAGGGAGTACATGCACATGTGCACAGGTGGGTTGGGGAGGGTGGAGAGGGAGCGAGAGAATCTTAAGCATGTTCCATGCCCAGCACAGAGCCCAAAACAGGCCTGATCTCACGACCCTGAGATCATGACCTGAGCCAAAATCAAGAGTTGGACTCTTAACCAACTGATCCATGCAGGCGCCCCAGTGTGCACATATTTTATACACCTTCCCCATTAATTGATGCACTCTGTGATGATAGCCATGTGTCTCTATCCTTGGCTCCCTCCTAGCTACCACCACACGGTAGATAACAAACAGAGAGTGGGCAAACTGATAAGGATAAATGCAGGATTAGTGACCTGGAGGTGTTACTCTGGTGTTCATTCCCCCATGGCTGGACTTGGCAAATTTAAGCAGAGCAGAAGGGGAAGTGGTGAAGACAAGTTCTTGCATCTTCCTCAGAGCTCAGATAGTCCCATCACTCCCATCTTTTATGGGTTGTGTTTTCACTCAGCCTATCAGGAAATGTATGTGATTTCCTGTAAGTATCCGAATGAACTTAAGGTGTCAGAAGAAACATGAGATTGTCATCTGGGGGAATGTCACTGATGAAATTCTTTCTGGAAACCCATCCTTCCAGGAGAGGGATGTAATGACATCCGCACTTTGTCTCATCGAAACACAACTCTGAAGACAGAAGCATGGATGGTCTCAGGTGAGGGGCTGGTTGTTCTTGCTCTCTAACTTGAGGCCTCCCAGACACACTGTTTCTCTCCTGTCTGGGCTGGATTTTGGCAGATCCTGCAGCAATAAGGGGAGTTATTTTGGGGAGGCAGTTGATACGTGGCTAGTCCTCCTACAGATCAGCAAGAGCTGCCTGAAATGTTAAATGTCTCCCAGATGGAGATACTTAGCATTTGTAGGAGGAATAATTTGGAGGAGAAAAAATGCATTTGTCTTTTTGGCATCCTGTGGATTCTGTTAGAGAAGAAAGGGAACACTGTGATTCCTGCCATCCACATGTCAGTATTTTCTTGGAAGTTTGCAAGTCCCAGTGACTGTGCTACTTCTTCCTCTAGGGGTATCAAGTTTTGGATGTGCCTGAGCTCAAGGGAAAAGTGTATGGAACCGAGTCTCAGAGGTCAGACAGTTGCCAAATTTCCTAGAAACCATCCGAGTTCAGCCTCTTGTCCATCAGTGGAAAATGCTTCCATTGTATGGACCAGATGGTTTTTTTCTTTGCGTATGACCTCTTACATACAGGGAAGTTTGCAAAGTATAGGGCAGACTGGTCTAGAACACCAGGAGTTAGGATACATGAGTTCTGGCCTTGCTTCTGCCACTAACTTTCTTGGTGGTCATGGGCAAACCACTTTATCTCACAAAGCCTTGCTTTTCCCACCTATAAGATAAAGGGGTTCGGCTAAACTTTAAATTCCCCTCTAACTGAAGAACAGTGCTATCATTCTTCTATGGCAGTGACACTGAGTGACATTATTGTAGGGAAACATGAACTCATCCTTCAACTAAGAAGGGAAGGCTTCACTAAAGTGCCCATCACGCCCGGTACTCATGGAAGAGAAAGAGCGCATCACTCACAAAATGGCTGAATCAGTGACCCTTTCCTACTTTAACTCCTTTTCTGAACACCATAGGATCTCCATGGCTCACCAACAAGGCTCACCAGTAAGTCATGCCTTTGAGTAAGCACCTGCCTTTGGCACCAGACTGAATTAAAGCAAATAGAAAGCTGAGCAATAGCACTGAAAATCTGAAACTGAGTTGCAAATGTGCTCCCACAACATTGAGGTATGAAAAGAAAAGTGTACTTTATTTATCTTCTGTGACTAGTCTCACATTCCTTAGGAATTCCCACCTTCCTTTGGTAGATCAGTAGGTAAATGGAAATGGGCGAAATTTAGCCCAAAACACAGTAAGCTCGGTCCTGTTCAATAATGTAAACAATTATTATAGGAAACTCATTCTTTTTTTCTTTCTTTCTTTTTCTTTTTTTTTTATTTGTTTGTTTGTTTTGTTTTGTTTTGTTTTAGGATAATGTGATCTTCCCAATTTCCTTCCTCTTGTCCTGATCATTCCTGAGAGATTCTGGGCACTGGGGAGAGGGGAAGAAGATGACCTTTGGTGCCTCTGTATTTCTGCTCCCCTGCTCTCTGCGGCAATGTACTGTGCCCAGATGGTCATTGATCACGGATCACCAATTGGGATCTGATAGAGAAGTCTGGGGCTGCTGAATTCGGGGACTGTCTTCTCATTTTTTCTGAACCCAGATTCTGACTTGACCCTATATTGGGCCAGATGTACTTGATTTCAATGTGGTCCCAGCCCCAGGAATCCTATACAGTGTCCCCTAGTAACATGGTCATTTCCTCACCATGGAAGTTTCCTAGATAACAGACTCTTAACTACCCTCTTCCTCCTTTAAGTTGATGTACAGGAAAATTTCTTGATCCATAATACGACATGGGTTACTCTGGTGTCACTTGGGAATGATAACTCAAGTCTCTATGCGTCTGTCTCTCTCCCTCTTCGTTCCAATCTTTTTACGCTCCTATCTATTACCTTGATATGGAAGTTTCCATTTTAATATGGGGGCAACTGGGAAGGAGTCAAGTCCCCAAATCCCAACCTACCCCCCAGGCTTGATCCTGAAAGAGATGTGCAGGATCCATGTGTCTCCCAATATCCACTCTTACTTAGCTGAACCCATTCTGAGCCAGAAGAAAAAAAAAAGGGGGGGGGGTTTCTACCCTTTCTATCTTATGAGAATTTCACTTATATTTTATCCTACTCTTTTCTGAGGTAAAATGGGTTTTTTTCCCCCTCATTTTCCCTGGGGCTCTGCTGGTACAATGGCATTCTGGGAACATGATTCTTGTGGTAGAAGATGAAAACAAGTAAGTAATATTTTAAAATATTATTCCCAAATTAGTTTTCCAATTGCTGAAAGAGCTTTGTTTGACTTAGGGGTGACTCACTTCCCCTCTGTGAGGCTTTGAACTATAAAATGAGGTGGTCAGAACTTACATCCACTAAAACACCTTCCAGTTCTTATGTTCTGGTCTAACTCCAGCAATGAGGAGCTGTGGGAGGCTCACAACAATCTGGAAAGCTAGCCATTACCCTCCTAAACCATGTTAGGGTACTATTTAATTCATTTTGGATATCTAGTTCCTCTTGGCTATGAAAAAGTTAGTTTCACAACCTTTTGCCTAGCTAAACTCCACTGTGAGTTGTATGCTTTAACAACTTAGTGTTATAGTTATTTTAGGAAAAATGGAGAGGAGGAGAGGAACAAGATGGTAGCCAAAAAGAACAATTAAGTTCCCTTCTCAATGGCTGAAGCCTGAGGCTGGTGAAAACGGACAGGATCACAGACAGATCAACACAGAGGTCCTGGTACACTCAGTTGTAATGATGGATTAAGTCAGGTAGGGCAGAGAAATTTCATGATTAATTGTAAGATCTGGAAAGCTGAAAGATTGGATACCATGATACACGTGCATGCACACACACACACACAAGATCCATTCAGAAAAAGGGTTCAGTGGCACTGGCTCAGGGAGTGATGACTGTTCTCCAGATTGAGATTTTGTCAGTTACTCTAACGTGTGTTAGAACCTCCATGCTTTACGCACATACGTTGTCTAGGGTTGCTTTTTTAATGACAGCGAAAAGATTGTGTGGTAAGCGTGAATGTCACATATCAGCTATTCTAAATCAGGATGGGAAAGTGGATCCTACCACTCAGAAAAATGAAAAGAAAAAAAAAAACACGTCTCTTGGGAGAATGTAGTGTTGAGTTACAACATTCCATTCTTTTGGCCTATCAGGAAATATTTATTAAGGCCGCTGTGTGCCAGGTAATCTGCCACGGGATGAGTGACTGTACCGCGCAGGACAGGCACAGTCCCTCCCCCTGCGAAGGTTATAATCAGGTAAGGAAGTGGAAAAACAAGCCAACAAGTCCATTTAAGCACAGTTAGCGCTAACACCGGGATGTGGAGGGGCCTTCCACAGAAGCTGAGCGCTAAGCACCTAACCTATCCCATGGCTGCCGGGTAGGTAGGCGGTCAGAGGAGGCCTCTAAGAGCACACGGCCTTTGAGGAACAGAACCTACAGTGTTCCACATTGGCCTGGATAAGAGTGTTTTCCATAAAAAGAGAGCATGGAAACCTCCAATCCTCAGATTCCCCACTATCAGTCCCAACTGCATTTGAGTTGTCCGAACTTTCTCCCTCCTAATGTGGCTGTATTTATAAACATAGAGCTGAACCTCAGAGCAGCCCTGCATGGCTGCCTTTAATGGCAGCCTAGAAAATAAGCAGTTGACATTTCTCGGGGCAACCCGAACTATGTAAACTCCTGCTAAATGCTTGAAACAGCAACGCTTACAAGGATTTGGACTTCTGGCATGGAGCCTGCCTATCTATCTATCTATCTATTTATTTATGGGAAAGAGATTCTAAAAAAAGAAAAAAGAAAAAGAAAAAATAAACAACAAACTCTAAAAGAATGCCTTCGCACTGCCCGGTTCCCAGTGCAGTCAGGCATCAATAACGTATGTTAAGGCCGCGGATCTCTCACTCCCGGCCGTCTTCCGGGGGAAGTCCTCGGGGGCCGCCATATTGAGCTGCAGTGACAACCGTCTTGGCCACAACCGGGATCGTGCCTGGAATCATGCAGGGAGTAGCCCATGGCCCCCGGGCTCACTGCCTGAAGGAGGGGCTCGAAGAGTTTACTGTACACCCCGCTCACTCTAACTGACCTCACAGGAGGCTCGTGAGGGGGATATTATCTGTCAGAGGCTGATTTCAATGATTTTTACGTGGTCAGCAAGGAATCACTCCTGAGAAACAGGAACATCCTGAGGTGTTAAGATGGATACTCGGGGGTTCGAATCTGCTTCTCAGATTTACTTGGGCAGGTCACCTTACCCTCTGAGCCGCAGTTTACTCCTCTGTTCAATGGAAACATTCCTTCTTTGTAAGATTATTGTCTTAAAATTAAATTTTATATTGGCCAAATATACACATTAAAAAAAATAAAGAGTACTAAAAGTCTTATAATGAAATTCAGCAGTTTCACCCCTCCTCATTCCTGAATCCTGCTCCCCTGGGGAGCTATTCTCTACTGCCTGAGCTGATTCTTCTAATATTTACCTCCACGTAGTTAAATACTGTAGCTTTCTCTTGTTCTTGTCTTATTTCTCACATATTTGGGTCTTTGTCTTTCAGACTGGACATTTCCTACACAGAGTGGCGGTCAGTTGAAGAGCAAGACTCTAGGAAGCCCTCGTGAATTCCATGCACATGGGGGCAGGGGGTTGGCTGACAAAACTCTTTGCAGGATGACAAGGCAGTGAGTCAGCCTATTCATTTGAGAACTACAATATTTCAGTATCTTGATGTCTTTCCTCATCGATCTGTCACTTTCCCCAGATAGCATTTGGGTGAGGAGAAGGGAGCTGAGGGGCGCTAGTGCTTACTCACTTTTCAACTGCCTGCTATCTCTGTTGAGCCTAAGAGTCCTGGGCTTGTCTCCTTGATTAACACAGAAATCCCACTTCTGTGTGGCAGGGGTGAGGGGTGGAAGGAGAGGAGGTTGTCGGACTGTGTCAGGGGAGGGGCAGGGGGACCTGGGGAGTCAAAGATCCATATAAAGCTTCTAAGTCCCAACTTATTCCCACTTTACCTAGTACCCTGGGCCTCAAAATGCCTGCTTTGCTACTATCTCTTCTTGGAGATGTCACTCATCAACTCTTCTGCTTTCCACCTTCCAGAATCCACCTAAATCTCTCCTGGTCTGCTCTCCTCTGCTGTGCTCTATGTTTTTGTAAGATAATACCTTCCTTCCTCCCTCCCTCCTTCCTTCCCTCTCTTCCTTTTTTGCTACCTCTCCAATGGGATTTAAGGAGGGAGAAGAGATACATTCTTGTGGCCAGTCTGCCAATCTGCTTTTACCCCTTACTTTATAAAACAGGGGTTCTGTTGGAAGACCTACCTGAGGTAAAGAAAGTACAGTGTCCTGCTCAATACCCAGCATATATTTAAGTCCTCAATAAAATAACTGCACCATGTCTCTGGTCTTCCCCAAGAACATTCCCTGACATCCCCAAAGGAAAGGGTGTGTGGCCTGAGAGCTGTAAGATTTTTAGGAGATTCCTGGAATCCATAGTGCCTCCAAGGGAATGGTGAGGAGTCTGAAATGTTCTGTTTCTCCTGGTCAATTAGCTCCATTAACTTAATTAATCCTCAAGATAGCTTCGTTAAGCAGGTATGATGATCATTCCCATTTTAGGCCCATTGTCTTAACACCAGGTGCTGTAACAACGGCCTGGGGGCAGTCTCTCATTTGGGAGGAAGGAAAGAAAGAAGAGAAACATCCCTTGACCCTCTGTCAGTGACCAGACACCAGAGAAATGCATCCACCCTGCCCTGTGAGAGCCTTTCCAAGGTCCAGATGGACACAACTGTACATTAATTAAAGTGGTGAAAACAGATTTTATTTTCTATTTTATTTAGTAACTACTGATAGCAGGGGAGAAAGTGGAACTCTGTTCCATTTGTGCAGAGATGATTTGGGCGTTTTAAAGGGAGGGGCGGGGGAGGAGAGTTGGGAGCTCAGTTGAGTCAGAGAAAAGGAAATTTACAAAGGGCTGGTCAGGTAAATGCAGAGGGCTGTGTCTGCTAGCTGGCAGTCATTAAAGTCAGGGTTCTCTCCTCCTGCAGAGACTGGGAGACAGAGGCCCTATCCTTCTTCACTACATTTAAAACGAAAGGCTCCCAGGTCCTTAAGGAAAACACCTGCATTTTAAGAGATACATATTCAAAATTATAAGACCTTTTTAGGAGATGGTCTAAGGAAGAAAGGTCAGGGACCTATGTCAGGTGTTGGCTAGAACAGACAGTAAATCTCCCCACAACACTGAGCTTTCTCAAGCAGGCACTTTAACAGGGGCTGAGGTCAGCCTCCGGGTGTGGCCTTCTGCTGCTAGAAGGCATATGTGGACAGAGCTGTGATCTGCAGTTCACTCAACCAGATCCCACAAAGGCCTAGAATAATTGTCCTAGCATGATGCTCGCTGGCGCGCGCACGCACACACACACACACACACACTCACTCACCGTGGAGAGTGATAACTAATAAGTGAAACTATGGTCCCTGGGTACGCTGGTGCCTGAGCTCCCCCGCAGAGTTCCCAATCAATGCCAGGTTGGCTGTCTGCGGCTCGACTGAGTTACTCAGATTACAAATGAAAACCAGCCCCCAGAGAGTGTGCACTGCTGTAGCACAGAAGGAAAGCATAATTCTTGCTTACACTAGGCTTTGTGATCAGTTTCTCCCCTGGTAGCTACTCCTGTAACTTCTTTTTAGGGCTGCCAATTTTATAAACACACACACACACACACACACACACACACACACACACACACACTCACACACTCACACAGCTCCAAACTTCCGCAGATCAACTCTTTCTCATCTCTCCACGGTATTCCTTCCCCAACTAAGTGCAGGATATTCTTTCTCTGCGGCTGACTGCTTCAGACGGAGCAGCTCTTTTTATACTTAAAAAAAATATACTGAGTAAGGAGTAGTAATAACAGTAATAATAACTATTATTATCGGGTTTACTGTTACAATTTCCAGTTCCCGGGTCTAAACGTCCAAACGCTGTGTCAGATATTATGCTAGGCACTATGTAGACGTTACCTCTAAACCTCCCCCAAACCACAGCATTCATGTATGGATATTATTTCCTGATAAATAAGGAAACAGGGCTCAGAGAGAGTGAACAACAGACTCAAGGTCACACAGCCAACCCAGAGGAACTCAAACCCAGATCTGTCTGCCCGAAGAGCTCAGGTTCTCCCAATGACACTGAGATGCTAACTGGAGCACATTCTAGGCATAACAATAGCTGACTTTTTGATTGGACATCATCAACAGAGGTTCAAAATGACATCAGATTAAAAAGTCAGAGGATCTTCCACCAGCCCACGAAATGCTATCATCTGGAACTTTCAGGTTTATCTCCTAGGACAGACAGAAGGAATGACGCCTACCTATCTCCCAAGATCAGTGTGTGAGTAAACTCCTGGAACAGCAGCACAACTTCAGAGCATCTGGTAGCTAAGGAGAATCCCTAATGATTTAATAAAATGCCCGTCCTCTACCATCCCTGACAGATAGTCATCCTGTTGATATGTCAATGTCTGAAATCTAAAATGCTGACAGTCCCAGAAGATTGTTCTATCATCTTTTATGAGCTCTAGGAATTTTTTTTTAATTTCTGCTCTGATAAGCGAAAACCCTTTTTCTTCCTTATATTTGTTTATAGTAAAATAATAACAGTGGTGATCACTGACGACTTACCGTGTGCCTAAGTGCTTTATGCGTTAGCTAAGTTCATCTTCAAAGCAACTCTTGAATGTAAGTATAATTATTGTTTTTTTAGGAGTTGAGGAAACAGACTCAGAGCAGTAGAATGCTCTGCCCAGAATCACACAGATAGAAAGCAGCACAGCTGGGATGAGCACCTGGTTCTAGCAAAACCCATGCTCTTGACCACCATGCCAAGAGGATGGAACAAACACACTCCTTTCCTCCGCCTACTGCCCTTCTGATTTCTTAAGAAAGAGCCCGTGTGTTCTTTTTCCCCACCTCCCTTCCCTCCTGGCTCTTTCAACTGTTCATTTTCTGAAAGGACTGGCAATGGAAATAATTTGAGGTCCACGTGCTAAGATGCGGAGCAAGAGTGGAAAAGCCAGGCTTATTTTTGTAGCATCCTAGTGTTTTACTTGAGATGGCAAATGGAGAGTATCTGGCCAGTCCATCTGGTCCCATCTGGGGGAATAACATTTTGCTTGGAGAGCCCTGGGTTCTTTGGATGCTGGGGAGTAGAACAGCGCTGTGGCAATCCCCGCTTCTCATCCTGTGAATCTCAAGGGCAGGTGAGAGGCGAGGCCCCATCCTCTAGGGTGGCCTGGCCGAGTTGGATGGTGGGGGCTCAGATGAGGGTGAGGTGAAGGTGGCAAGATGGAGGCTTCACCACGGCAGTTGGCAATAAGTAGGCTCAAACAGGTTTTCAAAACCAGATGGCTGAATTAAGTTTAGAGTGAGCACTGCCTCTCCAACATCACACTGGCGACACTGGTTTCCTGTCAGTCCCTGGTACTCAGCAAACCTCCTCCCACCACAGGACTGTGAACATGCTATTGCCACACCTGGTAATGCTTTTCCTTCTCTTTGCCCCAGTAACTTCCATTAGCCCTTCAAACTGTGGCTCAAGTGGTCCCTGGATTTTTAAACCAGCTGAAAACTACATTTTAAGTTTTCCTAGTATGAAACACCTCTCCTTTCTGTGCTAATCACATCTGCAAATTTACATTTATTTCTGTGTTTAATTAATATTTATCTTCTTGGTTAGGCATAAGCTCTATAAGAAGGCCAGATCTGCTTGTTTTTCACCATCATTTTCTCAGTCCCTAGTAAGGGGTCTGGAATAGAGCAGGGGCTCAAAAAAGTATTTTTGAATTGGAAGATGAATGAATGAATAGGAGTAGGAAAAAAAAAACAAGTCAATGAGAGTGGCTGCCAGAGAAGCTGGGATGAGTGTCACAGATAGTTACAATCACCAGGCACTTCTCATGGGGCTGTCACATATGATCATTTTATGCAACTGGAACCCCTTTGCTTTTGCACAGTGCACAACCCAGAGAACCGTTCTGCAAATGGTCCAAAGGGCTTCCAAATGGTCCAAAGCTCTTTGGACAGATGTGCCAGCTCTATTTAAGAGTCAACAGTGTAGAGCAGACACATTTCATCATTTGTTATCCTTTAAAGAAGTTCTCCAATTAACAGACTAGTTCTTACTGGCTTAGGTAGCTCCAAAAACCCAACTTTCAATACTAAGAAAGGACTGTGATATGACCAAGGAGTAACTTCCACAAAAACCAGGCTGTCTTCAGATTATAGTGATGAATCCACCTCAGAGACGATCAGGTTTATTTATGCCTACATTCCACCATGCTGCTTGGTTTCTGGATCCACCCATCCTCAGAGCTCAAATAAAAAGCCAACTGCCTTCCCTCTGGGAAATTCACATCTCTTAAAAGGGTGATAAATACCTCCAAGCTTTCCATCCATATGAGACACTGTCAGAGTTCTCCTTCATGGGCCCAGTCTGTGCCCCACTGACTTTGTAGCTCCCTGATTCATAATGCAGGGAGGAAGGAAGCCTGGCTCTCTTCTTAGGCTCAGATTCATCCAAAGACCCCAAAATAAAATTCGTAGGCCAGCTCAAGAAATGACAACCAGGTTATCCAGGTTCCCCTCAACCCCTACCCCTATTAGAGGTTACACACGCTAGTGAATTGAAAACCAGGCAACGCTCCTCTAAGTGGTAGGCCTTATAAGACATGCCTCAGTAAATTCATATAATTCATTCGGGAACACTCTTAGCTGCAAGTAGTAGAATGGCCAATTAACAAATAGGTCCCTCCTTTCATATCACAAGAAGGCTCCTGACTTGGTTCAACGATCACATGGTCTCAAGCATCTCCGCAGCTCTCTTAGCTCCCAGGCCTCACACCCACAACAGAAGTAGCATCAAGCAGGAAATGTGCGTGTGTGCATGTGCGTGTGCGTGCGTGTGTGTGTGTGTGTGTGTGTAGCCACAGTGTTAGTAGCAGTAAGAGTAATGAGTAAAGGGACATCTCTCCCCTTTATCAAGAAAGAAACTTTCCTGGAAGCTCCACCCAGCAAACTGTTTTGATCTCCTTGGCCATCTCTGTGTCATAGGGCTACTCCTGGCTTCAAGGGAATCTGGAAAATCAAGAGTTTTAGTTGGGTACATTTCTACCCTGCACAAAACCAGAGTTGTTTTAATATGGAAGCAGAGTAAATCAATGTCAGGTAATTATCTTTCTGAATTGCCAGTGCAAAGCAGTTTAGTTATCCTGAATTATAGTCCTCTCCAAGGAGCTCGGCACTTGACAAGGACTCCTTCCTATCAAGGAAAACCCCCACGGTCTCCTTGGGACTTTTTCAAATAACAACAATGGCGCAGGATAGCTGAGGTAGGAGCAAATTGTTAATCAAGGCTGGAGCTCTCAGACTTTTCTACAGAAATGGATATACAGTATACTTTTCTTGGTAACTGAAATCTGATTTGTACACCTGATGGTTTAAATAAATAATTCTGCCTCAGGAAATACCCATCACCCAGCATGTAAATGGAGATCAGCCATTTCCTAGTGGGATTGGAGAGGGAGAAACCACCCCATCTCAAGGAGACCCTCGCGGATATGTTGATTCGGATTCAGTGTCTGCCCTTCCTGGTTTGTCTGCCTGAGCTCTTGTAACAAGTCTGCTAGAAAGCCTTCATCTCAGAGATTCATCCCATGTTGAGCCCACATCTCTGGCTAACGCAAACGCGGGTGTGGAAGAGAATTTAAAAAGTCAGCTTGTTGTTCAAGAACCTGGAATTGGAATCCAGGGTTTGTTGCTTGCTTGCAAGTTCAATAAGGTAATGTTTATAAAATATCTAGCTCGGTCCCTGGTGCACAGATGCTCGGGAAATGTTACTCTTACTAACATTGCTTTAAGAAAGCAGAGTCAAAAGAGGTTAAGACACTAAATTCTAATTTTCACCAAAATCTGGCAGAACGGAAACTGATGTTTCAGAGGACAGAAGATGGTCTTTGGAGTCCTCTAGAAATCAAGTTCAAATCCCTTCTCCTCCACGTGGTGACTGTCCCCTTAGGTAACCTGCTTAGCCTCTTGGAGTTTCATTTCCTTATCTGCAAAATGGGGGAAACAATGCCTACCTTACTTAGTTGATTATTCATTCAACAAACACACATATGCGCGAATGTGATAGATGTTGGGTATACACATATTAACAGGGCATAGGTCCTTTCCTTTGGAATTCAAAGTCTAGTGTATGGATATGCAGAATAATTTTAACTGGTTCCATTTTCTAAAAATCTACTAGATGCTGAATATTTTAGTCACATTATCCAAATACTCACAGCTTCCCTACAAGATGGAGAATATCATCCCTGTGTTACGGTTGGGGAAACTGAGTTCAGAGAATTTAAGGAAATCGCCCAAGGACACAGAGATGATGTCCACATCAAGATTTGCATGGAGGTGCATGGGCATGACACAGAGGACATGGCGAACGAAATCCAGTTACTCCCACTCCAGGAAACCAGTACTCTGTTATCACTGAGGTCCCATTAGCGTCTTCAGCCCCGTAGGTGGGGGAAGAGTCGTGTGTGACCGCGGTGACTGCTCTCACCTCTACCTGCCTTACAGGCACAGATGAACATGGGTTTGCTTAATCGGTCTGGAAGATGAGTT